>JBAMHX010000006.1:14126893-14136977 GCA_037177515.1 Pseudomugil tenellus | reverse complement strand
GACGTCATTTTCTTCTCGGAGCCCCGAGAACAAGAAAAAATTTCTCGCTTCTCGTGGAGTATGTAACAGCCTTTAGACCCAAATGCAGACAGAATGCAGCAGAATTCTGATTTAATTAAACTTAAACAAGGAAACCAACAAGCCTGACAGGAAAACTAAGGCACACGAGAGAACTGGAAACCACTAAACCAAAGTAATAAACTGGTAACACTCAATAGAAAACCCATGCACAAGAACAGAACAAGACCCAGGTGAAAACAATAACTAATCAACCCAGGTGCACTAATAAACAGGAAATAAAGCTTGATACATAAACACAAGGAAAAAAAACTACAAAATAAAACAGGAAGTTAAAACCAGCTTAACACAAAAAGGTCCAGATCATGACAGTTTGGGCAGGTAAATTATGTAAATAATTTAAATTTCTTATTTGACTTTTCATCTTATGAAGTCTACATGTTTTAGTTGCCTTCTCTTTTGTGTTTCTCTTTTAAACTTTAGAAGAAACCGAATTTCTTAAAAAAACAAACAAAAAGCAAAACTACTTTATCTTATGTAGTGAATCACTTTTTTAAAAAAAAGATAGTTTTATGAATGATTTTGTTTTAAATTATAAACTTTTGCTTAATCAAGATTGCAAGAATTTACAACAATACCATTGAATTCAGCTTTATTTGTCTAACCTACTTCACGTCATCTTAGGGAACATTCTTTCAAATTGAGCAAATTCAAATCACTTGTTAAGGAAGCTCAACAGATAGCTTCATTTCATTACCCATTCTGAGCACAAGCAAGCTGACAGCGACAAATAACAAAACTAATTACAATAAATAAGTCATGCATGGAAATGGATTTAAAAATATTATCCTTTTGACATTGTACTTCAGCAGCTTAAACACATTTTTACTTATAATGAGTTGTTTCAGACAAAAAAATCAAGTAAAGCCGCTTGAGGAGATTCTACCAAACTGTCCAACTATAGTCTATACTCTGAGGTTTTGCTGTTTAATTATGTTTTCAGCATTTTACAAATTCTCTAACGACTATATGAAGTTTATGTTTATTAGTCAGAGTTTATATTTGTCAACCTTGTACAATTGACAAAACAATCTCGTTATTGCTTTTTATGCTATGTTGTGTACAAAGGTGTCTATATGTGTAATTGAAACATAATAAGTATCAATAGAAATAATTCCCTTACGGGTTGCATATTTGTTTTAACCAGAGACTAACTTTACACTTCTTTGTGAGATTTATTTTAAGACTGTATCAATGCAGAAGCAAATCCCTGTTAGTAATCCTATAAAGATTTACAACATATTCTTCTCATAGTGTCAAAACATCATACCAGTTGACACATTTTATTGGAGACTAACTCTATACTTTGTAGCTTCGTCCCACTACACAAGTACTGAGTGGAACTAAGAGTAAAAATGATTAACCCTTTAAGTTCTGTGCTGGAAAAATCTTCGCTGGGTGAGAAAAATGATGCCAAGCCAAACTGTCTTTTAAATTTCTTGCAATATTACAGAAAAAGTGAAAAGTGATTACAATGGAGAGAATCTCTCTTCACAACATGGTTACACTCAAGTTTAAGGGCAAGAAAGTAACACCCATTTCCTTTTACGTCTCTCTTTAGGGCATGCCTAACACAATTACTGATTGCTTAGCATAAAGAATGTGTCACAGGAAAGGTGCCTCCTAGCCTCTGCGAGGGGATGTTTGCACTGTCTCACACTTGAAAGGGAAACATGGCCTTCAACTACATATCTATTTCTTTAAAACTGATACCATTAGTGGCCCTGTATGATCGCCGTTGTGCAAAATTGATTAACTAGTGCAGATGTGTTCTTGGCTTCTGCATGATCTGACCTGAAACCACGAGACAACAAGCCTCTGCAGAAGAACCTTTTGTGCTTTTGAAGACTTACAGTAGAACTATTTCTGAGAATAAGAGGCAAAACCACCAATGATTGAAAATGCAAAAAATCATATTTAGTTCTTTGAAAAACAATCAAAGCAAATAGTGATTTCTTGAATTCCACCATACTTTCACATTAAAAAAGGCCTTAGAAAGAATTTTTCTGTTTGTTTTGGACAAAAATAATCAGAACCCTTTTGTGTTTCACCAAAAGCTTGAGATATAAGTTAATAACATTACATCAGTAAACTGGTGGAAATGTGAAACAGGGGTGTAAAAACAAACAGTTTGGATTTTACATACCAAAACAGAGAGGTAGACGTGACTTAGGCAGGTTTATTTCCACAATTTGTTAAAGAAAATCATCAAAATCACTGCAATATACATCTACCACATGATAGAGCAGGAAGTTAAAGGGTTGTGCTGCAAGTGTAGCACAAGCCTTTTTCTACATCACCCAAATCTGGGTCTAACAAACTACGAGATTTTTTTTTGGAAACTCTCACAGTAAGGCTGTGAGCAAAGCTTTAGAAAATCATAAATTTACTCTCTTCTCAAATGGTTTGATTACTATTTTCAACCTATTTGCTGATAAAGTTAACGTTTTCATCAAGTTATTAGTGAACACATTTTATTTTAAAATGACATTTTATTATATTGGTTTCAGCAAAAACATTGTTGCTTAGCTTTCAATGCCTCTTTTCTACTTAAGTATCATGGGTTGTGCAGTGTGTGTGTTTACATGTATCACAAAGTTGCAGATTTTTGTTTTTTTTTTGGCTAGATGGGTGTATGCTGCCATGCCAGCAGCTACTTGTATGTATATACAGATAGGGGCATATTAAATTTTTTCATATCTGTGTCACTAAGTCAATTATCAGTAGATAAGTTTTCATTTGTTTTCAATCAGACCAGTGAAGTAAACGGTATGAATTAAAATAACTATTACTACACTAAGTGTGATGCTTTTAAAATTATGTTTGAGCTTAAAAGGCTTGAAGTAACTATTTTTTATCCACATAGTTATGTTTTTCTTGTAAAAACAAAATATAAGGAAGCTGCTTCTGTAATAAAAGTAATTACAATAATAATAAAGTAATAATGAATGCAGTACAAATGTCACCTCCCTGCTGCATCCTAAAGGCTTGCCAGTGTTGCCAGACCTGCATAGCTTTAGGTGTTTCAAGTGTTGAGAGATTAAATCAGTGGAAGATAATGGGAGTCTACTGCCTGTCAGCTATTCAGTGCCTGAGTGTTAACCCTTGCGGTAACTTCAGACCCTCTGACTCGTCTCCTGAGATTATCTGTGCCTATGTGAATATCTAAACTATTTCCAACCTCTTTTCATTGTAGGATATATTCTGGATCAGCTTCCCTTTGCCATTCCTGAAAAAAATTGGTTGTCCTCAAGCCACATCTGGACATCTCCCTGCCAGCCACATCTGTCCACCCTCCACGCATTCTCTTCACTTCCCTTCAAGACCTGCTTGGACTCCATCCTCCTTGCATCACATCTTCACCAAGTCGATTGTGAATAACACCCCTTTTTAAATAACAGCACTGATTATCATCTGATGTGTCCTTGTGTGACAAAGGGAACCACATAGAAACTTGGATCTAAAAAGGAAACCATCCTTTAGAGTTTGAACACAACACTTGGACAGTCCACAAATCACGGGAAGCCAAGACTTTGAGAGAATAGTCTGAGCATTGGCTAAATTATGGCTCTGAATTTGGACATTTTAAGTACTTAATGATAACCAAGTTCCTTTTTACCCACATATCTTTCATTGGGAAGAATTAATGATCATGTAAACTGAACTCCAACTGCATGTTCATCACTAATATGGTACAGATTTCACCAATGAAACCTCAAATTTTACACCCCTGCAGCTTTCATGGGTTAGAAAACCATGCCTCTGTGCAGCAACCACATGCAAAGTTTAGATAGAGAGAAGTTATGAAAGTATTTAACTAAACTGATTAGATTGTGGTTTCCTTTTAACCTAAAATAGGGTGCTGCTTAGATTTAGTACTTTTTGCTTTCTTAGTTTTAGTATCTTTGGAGGATATCTGTCTATGCAGGTGACTACTACTGTGCATATTTATTAGGCAACCAAACAAATGTAAAAAAAAACAAAAAAAAAAAACAACCCAAAAAACAAACATATTCATCCATTTTCTACCACTTATTCCTGAACAGGGTCGCGGGGGGGGGCAATCTCCCCTGACAATGGGTGAGAGGTGGGGTACACTCTGGACAGGTCACCAATCTATCACAGCAAATATATACCCATTTCACTTATTTTCTCCAGGGAAACCAATAAAAACTCAAAATCTACAAATATGCATTTGTCATTCAAAAACAAATCAGTGACCAGTATAACCACCTTTCTTTGCGAGGACACTCAAAAGCCACCATCCATAGATTGTCAGTGTCTTGATCAGGTTCCTTATGGGGTTAAGATCAGGTGAACAAGGAGGCTGTGTCATTTTTTCTTCTTTTAGACCTTTAGTATTGTCCTGCATGAAAATCACGTTTTTCTTGAACGATGCTGACTTCTTCCTGTGCCACTGCTTGAAGGTGTGTTCCAGAGACTGCCAGTAGGGCTGGGAGTTGAGCTGGACTCCATCCTCAACCCAAAAAGGTCCCACAAGCCAGTCCATACCAGTACCCCACCTCCACTTTGGTGGCGTCTGAGTGAGAGTGGAGCTCTCTGCCCTTTACTGGTCCAGCTACAGGTCTATCCATCTGGCCCATAAAGACTCATTTTATCAGTCCAGAAAACCTTAGAAAAATCAGTCTTATAGTTCATGGTCCAGTCTTGACGTTTTGTGTGTCCTGTCCAGTGGTATTGTTTTTCAGCCTTCCTTATTTTGGTCATGTCCTTGAGTATTGCACACATTGTGCTTCTTGGCACTACAGTGATGTTGCAGCTCTGAAATATGGCAAAACTGGTGCCAAATGGCATCTTGGCACTTTTACACTTGATTTTCCTCAGTTCATGGGCAGATCATTTGCTCCTTGTTTTTTTTCCAACACGTCTTGCGACCCTGTTGAGCATTTTGATTATTATTTGAAACGATTGTTCGATGATCACGCCTCAAAAGCTTGGCAATTTTAAGATCTGTGCAAGACATCTCACTATTCGACTTTTCAGAGACAAATCTATCTTCTGACCCATTTCTCCAAAGGAATGGAAGTTGCTTAATAATTATGCACACCTGATGTAGTGACCCTTTATTACAGATATGCACATTACCTGATATGTTTAACTGGTAGTAGACTTTCAAGCCTGTGCTTGACTAGGACAACACGCAAAAAGATGTGGTGGTCAAAATACTAATTTGCCAAGTAAATCATGCACACCTGGAATATTAGCATCTCAAAGAGACAGTGACTACCATGGATTAGATTTTGTAATTTTATTTAGACTTTTATTTTAAATATAATTTGAAAGAAAAAGTAATTACACTTACAGTACATTTATAATCATCCATACACAAACAAATTCAAATCAGTAACTGGTGGGTGGATTTAGTATTAAATGCTAGCAATGGCAAAGATATGTCGCTTCTGAGTCAACACTTGTTTTGCAAGCCAATAAGCATTGCAACCCACGGCTAAAACCTCATGCAACTGCTAGGATGCATTGAACAAAACAGCTATGAAGTTTTGCATATTTAAAAAAACTAAAATCCATATAACTAATAAATCAAATACAAGTCACAAATTTCCTGTTAACTACTCAACTGTAGGAAAACAAGCTATACCAGTCTCAAGCAGAGGTCACTGAGGAAAATGTAGCAGAAATGACACTAACAACCTCCAAAGCAAATCATATCAGCACAATTTGACCAGCTCTGCATAAAGGTTGTTGGATGAACCATAGCTCCTCAGTCCCAGGCCAGGATAGAGGGGCTGAGTGAAGCTGGTCTGTACTTTGTGGAGGAGAGTCGCCCCATCAGAAACGCTATAAAAAGACAGAGAACCTGCTTGATAGTCCAGATAAACCCCAATCCTGGAGGAATGGGGGCCTGTCACTACTGTGATCATGTTGGAATGTCGATACATGTAAATATCTGGAGAGCACTCCAAACTCCATGACCTGTCATTCTTACCAAACTTTGATGCCCTGCTGATGCTTTTGTAAGCCACCGCTACTGACCAAGTGTGACAGTTTGAACTGACCTCCCAGTAATGTCGCTTGGACAGACCCTCTCTACACAGCACCTGCTTAACATCTGTAAACCGTTCTGCGTGGTAAGAATAGCACATGTCAGACACTACACAAGTAACCCGCTGGCCTCCTTGTGAAATGGTCAAGTATTTGTTGACAGAGTTGGTGTCCAGTTTTGGGGTACAGCAGTCTGTTTTGGGAAGGGGGGGGACAAGCAGGAAAACAATATTAGCACCACCTTCTGTTGGTATATCGGAGAGCTGCAGATTTACTTAACTCACAGCGCAATAACTCTTCCCTGGCCGTTGGCACAGGTGGCAGAACAGCATCCACAGCACACACTGAGGAGAAGAAAAGTGGAATATAATCCCAGAAAAACTGGACAGATTTTTCTTGCATACCTCTGGTAGACATGTTGGCCCATGCAGTTTTAAGGAGGTGCTCTATGTTGTTCTTCACTCCAGAAACACTGCTAGTCACAGTTTCCATTGAATGGCGAGGAAAAACAACCGCTACAGGCAGCAGGTCTGGAGATTCACAGGAGATCGAGAGAGACTGGAAAGTCTGGGGATAATTTGCAGAGTTAGAGCAATGTTTTATAACCTTTGGGACATGGGAAACGTTAAAAAGATGCCACAGTACAGCTTAATGTTTCTGCATAAAACAATATGGTCATTTCATCTATGCTCTGGTATGAAGCCTTGGCCTGTTTTGATAAGCATGAAATCTGACATTAAATTAAAAGCAGAAATAAAAGTTGGCCCAGTGCCTGGCACCATGAGAACTTTGATTATTATTATTATTAGGGAAAGCCCTGTAAAAGAATGAGAATCCAATGAGCTCAAGTTAGAGCAACCCCAGGCCTTTCTGTAATCAATTACCTATTTTGTGTGTGAAGAGGAGTTTTTGTATGTCTGAAGAGTTCACATTTCCCCAAACACAGTTCCTGTGAAATACCTGAAAAGAAATCTCTATACACCATGTCTATGCAAATGACTCATTTCAAACTAGCAGCCTAAGCTACTTTCTGCAGGAGAATACTCTAAGCTCAATAGTTTTATTAATTGCACTTCTGATTTGAAACACCAGTTGTCAGCAATGCATTTAAATCTGATTAAAAAAGTTAAAAAAGGAGTAAACAGTAAGATATCCCCAGAACTGATTGTTTTAAGGGATGATTCTGTCAAATGACGGCAGTTGGAACACACACACACACTATTTATAAAAAAAAAAAATAAAAAAAAATAAAAAAATAAAATAAAATAAAAAAGCAGCAGTACTGATTTGTTTAAAAACAGCACACAACTGCTCAACAAGCTGCTTTTACACAAACACTACATCAGCCTTGTTTTATTGATCAGCTAAATAAACTAGCTACTTCAAATCGGAAATCCAAATAAAGCTCAAGGTTCAACTTAATTACTTGGGGCTCATTTGAATAATTTGTAGCCAAAAAACTATATCAGCTGACATTATGCAGAGCCTGACATTGTCCCAGAGGGCAGTTAGTTTTATATCCATTTAAAATTTAGTTAATAGATGGTGATTGCTTTGTTTTTAAAATGTGGAAAACTGGCAAGATTTCAAACTGAAATACATACAAAAGAAACTGAAGCATAAAACTATAAAAAAATCCCATTAAACGTGTGCTACCTGAATGAAATGAATGTGGTCATCGGTTTTAGAAAGTTCTTTCAGGTCATAGTTTCTTTTCCACAGCTTGGCGATCTCCTCCTCCAGCTGCATTTGCAACTCCTCAGCCTGAGCGACGACGGCTTTCTCCTGGAGTCCAATCTTCTGCTTTACCAAGTGGCGGCCTTTTTGTAGAGAGGCGATGAGCTCATCTATGATCACATCAACAGACTCCATCGCAGTCTGGGTACAACTCTGGTCAAAGGAAACAACTGGTCATTGTTTAGAAAATGACATACAATGGTGAAGTTAAATGTATGGCAGCCCAACTCATTCAGAGACTTAGTGAGCAAGAACCTCAGTGTGTAAAACACACCAAATTAAAAATTACTACTAAACTGTTTATTCCATTGCAGAGTCAGTGGAGGCTTCTCGCTTTAGCAGACAAGACATAGCATACTTCTGAACACATCACCACTCTTGAGGGACAAGGTGGTAAAATGTAATATAATAAACCAAACTGACAATTTTATTCTTTGCAGAATCAAGAACATTTAGTTAAATATGAATGTGAAATGGACTGTTTTAACACCCCACCTTAATGGCACTCGTATACCTTTAATGGGAGCCCAGATAACCGTTTCCTGTTAATTCAAACTTTGCTTATGAAAAATGTTTAAATAGATGCAGCAAACACCCCTGACCTAACTGTTGTGAACAGTTAGTTTACACTGATTTACCACTTACACACACAAATTTATATATTTTAGCATTGTATTAAATTTTTTTGTTCAAAACTTACAATTTTTAAGCCCCCACAGGAACCCTGTTTCTACAGCATCTAAACGATGTTTATTCATTATAACACTTGTCCTTTAGTTTCAGCAGACGCATCCAGGCTGATCCTAC
Source organism: Pseudomugil tenellus (assembly GCA_037177515.1). Lineage (NCBI taxonomy): Eukaryota > Metazoa > Chordata > Actinopteri > Atheriniformes > Pseudomugilidae > Pseudomugil > Pseudomugil tenellus. Next base: position 14,128,334 of record JBAMHX010000006.1, on the reverse strand, counting down.
ATCCTATGTGACCCATCTTACCTCACTGAGTAATGTTAATATTGAGTAAACACCAATTATCAAAAATTATATCAATCTGATGTTTAAGTAGAAAGTGGTTTTATGTTCCCACCTTGAAGTCCTTCTGAGCTTGCAGCAGCTCATTTAGCTCATCTCCTCTCTCCTCAAGTCTGTTCTGGACTCTCTGTTGCTCCATTATCAGCTGTTTCTGAAAGAAATTTTTGGTGTAACAACTTCTTAATCTACAAGGAATCACTATTTAAAAAACATATTAAACTGAGCATAGCTTTATCCTAAAATAATTTACCAGTGAAATGTTCTGGTGTGTTTGTTTCTACCTGCTCTGCAGCTCGTTCTGCTGCAGCCGACACATTAGTGTGACTCCTGTGGGAATCTAAAGCGCACAGATAACAGATACACGTCCCATCTGTCTGACAGTAGACCTCCATCAGCTTGTTGTGCTGTGAACACATCTTTTCATTCAGTGGGACTGTAACGGAGACCAGCTTGTGCGTCTTCAGCACTGGAAGTCTATGGTGGGGTTGGAGGTGTGCAGCACAGTATGAAGCCAAACAGGTCAGGCAGGACATGCAGGCCTTGTTCAGCTTCGCTCCGATGCAGAAATCACAAGCAATGTCAGCAGGGCCGGCACAGATCTGCTGGCTGCATTTCCCCTTCAGCTTCTCCACAACCTGATGGGAATACTTTAGATCAGGAGTCTTTAATCCTGGTCCTCAAGGGACAGTGTCCCTGCTGGAACACACCTGATTCAAATCAAGGTATATTATGCAAACATGTGCAGTCTTGTCTGAGTTCAAGTCAGATGTGCTCCAGCAGGGACACTTGGAAAACGTTCAATAACCACCGAGAGAACGCACCTCCGCCAGCATGTGGTTTTTCCTCAGGACAGGCCGAGACTGGAATATTTCTCTACATTGAGGACAGCAGTACTGGCCTTTCTCCTCATCCTGGTCCCAGCAACCCTCTATGCAGCTTCTGCAGTAGCTGTGTCCACACTGGATGGTAACAGGCTCTTTCAGTAGATCCAGACAAACCGAACAACATAACTGACTCTGGTCCAGCTCCAAGCCGTCCTGCTGCGGGTTTTCTGCCATTTGGGATAAATTTTGCATGTGCAGGAGACAGAACTTCTTAAGAAGACATCTAGAGGCATTTCTAGCATCCCATTTCCAACACACCTGAATCAAATTTCCTTTTCTGGGTGTCGGCCAGTTCTGCAGAAGCCTGGTAGTGACGCGTTTATTTGATTCAGGTGTGTTGGAGAAGTGATGCATCTAGAATGGCAGACATGAAAGAACAAACTTGGACACCCTTCTTCTACAGCAGGTTCATTCCAAGTTCATTCCTCGAGATCTACCATCCTGCAACTTTTAGATGTATCCCTTTTCCAACACACCTGAATCAAATGGCTTAATTCCCT
>JBAMHX010000006.1:14113403-14126793 GCA_037177515.1 Pseudomugil tenellus | reverse complement strand
ATCTATGTATATATATATATATATATATATATATAGCAGACCTTTGTGGTGGACTTTAGTCCAATGAATCTACCCCAAAGAATGTTGTCCTTTCCACTGTAGGTGTTTTCTTTTTTTCTTAGTATAAAAAGGGGTGTATGTGGCAAATGAACATGCATGCTACAGTCAATGTACATCACAATGGAAAATTAAACCATTAAAAAATAGTTCAAATTACATATTTGCTCCTAAAGTAATTTTCATAATGATGAATGCCTACTACTAGACTACTACTAGAACTTAAGATATATATACTGGAGATATTTTCATAGCAGATTGGGACCTTTACATTAGAGCTATCTGCTGTCTGATGCACAAATAAGATGTTTTTAAGATGTGTTGGTTTTGAGAGCATTATCTGTTCTACTGAACAAATCACACAATCTGAACTTGTATGTTGTATTACTATTATAAAACTGATCTAACAGCATTAAACATAAAAACAAAAAGAATACTCCAAATGTGAGGAGAATGCTGCCACAACTGTGAAGAAATGACAGCAGTAGCAAAGAATAGAAAATAATTACCAACAGGATGACTTTGCTGTGTTGTCTAACTTCATTTAAAATGCCATAAATGCGCATCGCAATTTTAACCATCCAGACTATTGTTGGGATCATTTTTGATAATTCTGTCATCCCCCTTGTGGCAGATAACAATGCTTTCACTATTTTTGCTGTTGCAGGCACCATTCCTATCACATTTGTTGCAAGTACTTCTCCTGTTTCTTCTGCTGCAACTACTCCTTCTGTAACTAATGTAACTATCTCTTCTTCACCTGCACAAGCTCCTCCTGCTCCACCTGCTCCAGCACCATCTATACTTGTTGCCGCTGTTGATTCTCCAGAACCTCCTGCTACTCCACCTGCAGAATTGCCTGCTCCTTCCCCTGTTGTTCCTCCAGTAACCCCTCCCCCTCCTGGTACACTTGTTCCTGCACCTCCTGTATCTATTGTGCTACCTCCTGTTCCTCCTGATCCTGTACCTTCTGTGCCAGCAGCCCCCCCCCCTCCTCCTCCAGTTCCACCTGTTCCCGATGAATCTCCTGTATCTGTTGTTCCTCCAGACCCTGTTCCTCCTGATCCTGTACCTTCTGTGCCAGCAGCTCCCCCTTGTCCTCCAACACCTCCAGTTCCACCTGTTTCTGTGCCTCCCGCTCCTCCTGATCCTGTACCTTCTGTGCCAGGACCCCCCCGTCCTCCTCCAGAAACTCCTGTACCTTCTGCTCCCTTTGATGCAGAGCTTCTGTGCCAGCACCTCCTCTTCCAGTATCTCTACTTCCACCTGTTCCCGTACCTCCTGTACCAGTATCTTTTGCCCCTCCTGTGGCTGTGTCTCCTCCCAAACGACCTAAATCACCTATTATTCTTCTTTTTACTGCATCAGCAATTGCAATTCCTATACTTCTCCCATCTGATGTTGTTGGTGCTTTCTCAGCTCCTGAGCCTTGTCCTCCCTTTGGTGTTACGTTCAAAACTACCGTAGCTGATCCAAAGAAACCTTCTTCCAATAATCTGATTTCAGGGCCTCCTAATTTCAGGCATGCATGTATAGAAACGGTGTTGTTGGAACTGTTTTGCATTGCTGTCTTGTCCATTGAGGTGAGTAACTGCTGTATCTGGATCTGGATGCTTCTACAAAACTAGAAGACAAAAATGGCAAAGTATTACTGATACAACTTAAAATTTCTGCATATAATAAATACATTTACATTTGTATGGATCTGCATGGCATATTGCGACAACAAACATGTTCTGCAAATATGCATATGTTTGGAAGATGTTCGTCCCATACATATTTGAATGATGATTATTTCTTTTTTGGACAATCTGATGTCAGTGTGGGTATTATCAAAATTCCTTTTGTGTCTTGCACAACTGCAAAATGTAGCATAGTAAAATACTAAAAGAGACAAAAAACACTACATGTCACCAACATGGACAAATATATATTTTTTATGGACATGAACAGTGAATTCTTTAATTTCAAACAAAGCAGTGAAATGGTGGATGTAAACCACACCCATTTTGAGCCTATTTCGAGTTGAACTGAACGTGTTGTCCCTGCAACAGGCAATAAAATGACCTCTCTAGTAAATTGGAACTCTGGGACTAATCTCCTTTAACTCTCTTCCACTTTTCCACACTGCAGTTGCCCCTGATGAGAGGCACCAAGCAGGTGTGTACATATTCACTGGAGCCCAATTTTGTGTCTGTACTTTGGGGTTCAATCCCCAATAGATAAGAGGGGACTCTCACTCTGCCTTTAGGTTGTGGGAGAGGTCCTAAATGTTGTCTGTGCTTAGGCACCCATCCTCTATGGAGAGAAGGTGGGAGATAGATCCTTTTAGGGACTCAATAATTCTGCTGGGAAACTAAGATGCTCACATGGACAATTACAAATACCAGAAGAGTATTTAAGGAATCAGCAGCCAGATCTTCCTTTTATCTTCATTATTAAATTTATATTCTTCTCAATCTAAAGAAACCAGTGTCCTCGTCCTTGACAGGAAAAACGGTCTCCTACACATGCAAGGCAGGGGGGCCTGCGAACTCGAATTGAGAAGCACTGATTTAACTGGACATTGTAATGCTTTTTCATGTGATCATCCTAAATATATATGTGAAAAAAACAGGTTTCTTTATTATTATTCAACATTCATTGTTATCTTAAAAGGTATGCAGGATTTTTGTGATGGAGTCTAAAATAGTTTCTAAAGAAGAAAATAAAACGACATGCAGGTCTTTTGCTTTTGCCTCAATTTGTCAAACTGTTTTTAGTTGCTTGTATAATTTAAATAATAAATATAAGGTGTGTTGAGGGAATGTTAAGCTTTAAAGGGAGGTGACTGTTGTATCAACATTTTTTTGTTTCATAGTTATGAATAGCTTGTCTGTTTTATTTACCTGTGAACTTTAAGCCTGTGTACCCAGCATGCCAAGACATGACCTGATGGATTATCACTGGTTTTTAGTCTTATTTTGTACAGACTGCATCTTTTGTAATCACTGACATTTCAAACAGAAGGTTGAAAACGAAAATGAAAATGAAAACATTTTAATGCAAAAATACCAAAAGGATTAGGAAAAGAATCATAACAGTAACAACATGGTGATTTTATTCTTGTATACAATATATAACACGGATTGAACATATTGAAAATATATATTTTAGTTATGTACAAAGCTTAGAAAGTTTAGATATCTTAGTATGATTTAAGTGTATCAAATATTTTACTTAATTTTTATTATCTTTAAAGGATATCAAAATCTTGATAAAGATCCATAAATATAATTCTAAATTTACTGAAAATGCGTGAACACAGTTGTAATATTAATATTTAAGGATCTAATCTTGGGAAAAAAAAATATATATATATTTATATTTATATATATATATATATATATATATATATATATATATATATAAAATACAGTAAATGTAGACTTAGTTGTTTTTCAAAAAGCTGCTGCAAAGACTTCTAAATCACCTTAAATCATATACACCCTGGTATTATACATATTAAATTGCTATTGCAACATTGATACTTTTCAACTGTATTATAATAATTTGATGAAAGAGGACATGTTCTGTTTGGCTACTTTTCCTTTTCTTCTTTTATCCAATATTAGATAATGTGTTTAGCGTCACAGATGATGAGTAAAAGTAAAAAGGTCCACTCTCATTAATACACAGCACATTTTCTTTAAACATCCACTTCTCACGGTTTTTGTTAATTGTTCTGCCCTTCTCCATTTCCTGAGCTTCCTGAGCCATCCCAGAGAGCCTTTATAGTTTTATTTACTGCATCTCCTACAGATTCTGCTCTCTTAGCTGCCTCATAGCCCACCATACTCCCCTTCTTGATTCCATCAAAAGCAGCAGACATTAATGCAGCTTTTTCACCTTGTTTGGCAACAATGGATGGAAACTGTTCTACCATGCCAAGTAATGCTCCTAACAATGCACCTGTTGCATATCCCGCCAACTTGATAAGTAACTCATTGGCCACTGTGTTTTTAGCTTTGTTGCTAATTGCCTCTGGGGACATATCTCCAGCTGACTGCCTTAAATTATCTTCCACCTTCTGTATTTCTCTTCTTACATCATTCAGCATCTCATTCATATAGCATCTTTCACCATTTGCCTTGTGTATGTCTTCAATTGTCCCGAGAATCTGTCCCACATGGAACTGATTGCTCCTGTACTGGCCTTCTCCTTTACCTTTCCAGTATTTATTATCAACAACATGGCATCTTCCTCCACATTTTGCCACCAGATCATGCAGCCCTGCATTTTTGCTGACAAAATTCTCAATTTGCATTTCATCTGGGAGCTGATCTCCATGAGTGAAGACAACTGCTGCAAATTTCAGAGCATCCTCTGAGAAATAGTCGCATATTTTTCGAACAACTTCCATCTCATGCTGTGTGTATTTGTCCACTTTTAGCACAATGAGAAAAGCATGAGGTCCATGCGCACACTCCGTGATACACCTGACTATCTCAGTCTTAAGTGAGTCCTCAGACTCAGAAGTGTCAAAAAAACTGCGAGGGTCGATCAGAGTGATGCTTCTTCCACTCATGCACTTGGTTTTTACTTGCAACAAACTGGTGTCAGTAATTGGAGAATGATTTGTCTTGAAAACATCCTGTCCAAAAATAGTATTAGCAAGGCTGCTTTTCCCAGCTCCAGTCTTTCCCAATAAGACAATTCTCCTGGAGGTAGATCCTGGGAAACAGAAATGGAAAGTGAAGAGAAGTTCCGTTTTTTGTTTTTTTTTTTTTGTTTGTTTTTTTTACAATCAGAATATTTTTTGCAACTAGTTTCAACATGATTAAATAGCAAGACTTAAAATTAATGGACTGAATTTCATTATATTCACAATGAGCCAAAAGTTCAACTTTACTGTATATTAAATCCTCGGAAGCCATGGAAAAAAGCTGGATGGAACGACAGATGTCATTAAAATCTTTCCCCTGGTTTGGATTAAACTTTAAAATTCCACATGAAAAACTAGCAAAGACAGAAATCTTGGTGTGGTGATGGACTCAGACCTAGTTTCGGTGGTCATTTTGGTACATTTGTGAAGTTGCCTTTTATCACTCAAAGAACATACCAATAATTAAAGGACTAAGAAGGACTTGATTGATTTAGAAATATTATGAATAATAATATTAATAGAGGAAAATCTTCATGGTGCAACTCTGTCCCACAGTAAAGTATAATAAAGATATGTTATGTGTTTTAATAACTGCTTCGTGTTGTATAATATTAAACTCACAAATTGCACAATACAGAATTTAAAAAAAAAAAATGACGACATGGTGCAAGAAGGAAATGCTTTCACTTTACAAAACACATGGTCATGCAAGAGAATCAATACTGAATCCCAAAAGTTTACTTCATTGTTAGCTGTTAGCAGTCTGGCTCCAGCATAACAAATACATAGATATCACATTACCTGAAAGTAGCTTTTTTGAGCAATAAGGTATATATTTAAGCAAGTTTTCTTTCATTAAAACAAATGTAGCAAAGTAAGGTAAAACCTTTGGAACTAGAGTGAGGTACAATATGTTTCTCAGAAAAAACAGATAAAAAAAAACTAAAAAAAAAAAAAACTTACCATCCATTTTGTCAAAAATAAATGACAGCAGTCACCAATGGCTGTTTTTTCATGGGAGGACAATCCGTCTGTGTGGTGCCTTTTCCCTGAGCTCTTCGCCAGCTCTCTTGTAGCCGTTAAGCTCCACTTTCATTGTAAACTGGTTTGACTTGTTGGTTTCTACAGCAACACTTGCAACACAACGTTGAACACTGACTCATTTATTTTGTTACAACCATTTCTAATTATCATTTTCTACTTGGTGTGATGGCATGCAAAAAAATGTGCATGTAAATAATTAACTATGAAAAGTGTAAAATATTTTTTAAAAAGGTAGATATTTTCTACTTTGAAGCATATGATTAGCCTGCATTGTATTTATTTGCAATGAAATCAAATAATTAAAATTTACAGTCAATGTACCATATGATACACTACATGGGTTATACAAACTATGCTCGCCTATACACATAGCATTTTAATATCTTTCAAGTTTTTATTCGTCAGATGTTTATTAATTTAATACTTTAGATCAAACAATGTAAATGTAAATTCAATTATTTACATTACAAAAAAAAATTAAATGGAAATCAGGAAATTAAATTTACACTGTAATCATGAAGATACAACTTCTATTTGAAAGTCTGTTTAAAGGACAATGCAACAATGGAGGAATCTGTTATTTGTTAAGTTAAACTTCTATTTTATAAATAGAGAGATGATCTTGGGATATCATGAGAGTCAGTGTACTCTCAGGTTTTAATGTTTCCATTTAAATATGACTGAAACATGACATTTATACTTTTAAAAATTAGACATATGAAGGCAAACCTAATGTCTTTCTGCAACAGTAGCCATCTTAATGGACGTCAAAGAGTGTTTTTCATAATAAATAAAAATTGAATAGTCATTGTAGTGATGTTTATATTCTATTCTTAATTCCAATTTTTTTTCTACCTATTTATTTAAATCTAGTAAGAAGAAGCAATTTGTGCATATAATTTGTTTCCATACATGACAATGAATAAATTACTTGATTTAAAGTGAGAAGATGCTGGATTAATACACAATTTGGAAATTTAATATTTTTTCACTTAATTTATAACCAAGTGAAAAATACAATCAAATATATAAAAAAAAACTTTCCTTTTATTTTTAAAAGAGATTTAATTGGACATGACAAAATCCTCACAATGACATTTAATAGCATTTGTCAAATAATCCGTTTATACATGAAGCATCACAACAATGAGAAATAAAAATTCACATAAAAACATATTTTAAACTTCTTATCATCAAAGTAACATATTTCAATTTCCTTGTTTCATTTGTTTGTAAATTAATGTCTCTTATTAGGAAGTCATTTCCAACATTCATTTTCCATTTCATAGGAAGCAACAAAGCATGTTATAGGCCTACCCATCAATACAACCAGAATAGATCAGTAAATTCAAACCTTTTTACTTTTTAAAACAGTTGCGAATGATGGAAAATTTATCTACATTTATTTGACTTTGCTTCATTGAAATGGATCAAATGGGTTATACGTCTTTTCAAAAAGATCTTGCATATACTTTATCATAGCTTCAACTGTTTTCTCAATTGACTCCTCTGGAATGGCCGACTGTGCTGGCAGTTGTGGGAATGCTGGGAGTTCTGGCAGTGCTGGAAGTTCTGGCAGTGCTGGAAGTTCTGGAAGTGCTGGAAGTTCTGGGAGTGCTGGAAGTTCTGGCAGTGCTGGAAGTTCTGGCAGTGCTTGCAGTGCTGGCTGTGCTGCATCAATAACGTTCTCAGCTATTTGCACTGATTCTACCACAGGCAATGGTTTTCTTAGGTAAGCCATCACCCCAGCTAAGACAGCCACAGATAACCCTGCCATTGCTAAACCCATCAAACACTTTTTCCATAGCTGAACTCCACTGTCCACCTGCTTCCTGATGATGTTACATATCGCCTGCTTTCTGATTTGCTCCTGTGAAAGGTTTTTTGATGACTGCCTAATATGTTCTTCCTCCTTTTGGATTTTACTCTCCATGTCTTGAAGCTCTGCATTGGTGTAGTGTCCTCTTGCATTTTCCACTATGCTGTCGAAGGTGTTAAACAGCTCTTCCACCTGAAATTGGTTATTTCTGTACTTATCCTCCTGGTTACCTTTCCAGTATTTATTATCGAAGATGTGACATCGACCTCCACACTTCTCCAGCAGATCTCCCAGACCCTTACTTTGAGCAACATAGTCCTCTATTTTCATGTTCTCAGGAAGCTGGTCACCATGAGTGAAGACCACTACAGCATGGTTTAGAGCATCATCTGAAAAATGCTCAAATATTCTCCGGATGACACTTTGCTCCTGCTCTGTGAATTTCTCTACTTTCAGAACAATGAGAAAAACATGAGGTCCAGGAGCACACTGTATGATACACCTCATCATCTCAGCTTTCATGTCCTTCTCAGACTTTCCAGGGTCAAAGAGCCCGGGAGTGTCTATCAAAGTGAGGCTTCTTCCATTGATGCATCTGGTTTCAGCTTGAGAAACACGTTTGTCTGAGTCATTAAAATGGCTCACTTTGAACACAACTTCTCCAAATATGGTGTTAGCCAAGCTGCTCTTCCCATTTCCAGTCTTTCCCAGCAGGACAATCCTCTGAGTGTTTTGCACTAAAGAAAAATATTAAGTCTGTTGGTGAGTTTTGTATGTTATGTAATTGTTGTCTTTGTATGTAAATAAAATATATGGCACAAACATATACAATTATGTTATCTAAACAATGTATTTTATCTTTTAATTCAAGAATTTATGACACGTTCATTTAAAGGAGAGCTGAAGAAAATCAAACTAAATGTTTGTATGTAGGCAGAACCAACCAAAATTCAGTATGTTTCAGTTTTACTTTGTGACAATGAGATTCCTTTAGACAACCATGTTTAATATGTCATCACTAATGTCATTTTATGAAAAAAAAAAAATAATCCGATATGTATTTTTTGGAAGTTGTAGCTTAAAAGTCAGTTGAAAGTCAGACCAAAAAATTCTTAATGGAGAAATCACAGACAGATATCTGATTCCACATGATCATAACCTTAGTTAGTGTGAAAAGTAGTAGAGATGAATTATTCAGTATTAGTTGTAATAAACTGAACTTACCTGCCATCCTGTCACAAAGGAAAATCCAAAGATGTCTCTGCTACAAGTCTATTTTCTTGTACTCGTGCTCTGGCTCGCTTCATGAAGTGTTTTTCTCCTACCTGTCTGACCTGTTTCCCAACTACATTGCAAGTAGCCTGCATTTGTCAAGTACAGTTGCAGTTCTGTAACACAACAGACAGTTGTAATATCCTTAAATGTATACTTACAACAACATGATTATAGATGAAAGATTGTTTAGTTTTAATAAAAAAAATATATATATTTCTTTCTTTTTTTCTTCACAACTGAATCAATACTGTTTAATAGTGGTGATTCCACAGTTCTATAAGGAAATATGATTGTTCATCTCTCAAGACCTGAAATAATTGCTATGCAGGTCTGGCAACATTTGCAAGCCTTCAGGGTGCAGCAGGAAGGTGGCATTTGCAGCTATTATTACATTTTAAAAGAGATTTATTTCTACAAACAGAAACCTTAACAATGCCATCTTCTCACACCACCTACAAAATAACCAATCAAAGTAAAATGAGAAGTAGCAGCTAAATTCTGTTTCTACAAATAAAACAAAGATTTGTGGATAAAAGTAGTTGCTTCAATTATATATATATATATATATATATATAAACAGTGTTTATGTTTGTTTTTATCTATCAAGGTAAAAGAAAAATAAATTATAATTTCATAATTATGCATACTTAATAAAAATAAAGTAGTTGAACTTATTACCATTTTACATTGTTGTCACATTGTACATTGTAAATCTGAATTAAGAACCACTCTTAATCTTGGAAATAATCTATAATAGAGGTAAAAATGTTTTCGGTTTAAAGTTGTAGTTTGGTATTTTTCTGTAAAAGTTATGCATCCCTGGTTAGGTAATGAATAGTTCCCCAGTAAGTACTGTGTACAATGTTTTACTTAACCTTAGGGTACACAAACCTAGTAAGTACGGGGGAGGTACTGAGGAAGTAATGTGTGGTTCCTAGTAAGTACTGTTTGTGTTTTACTTTACTTTAGGCTACACAAACCTAGTAGGTACTGGGGAGGTACTGGTTAAGTAATGAGGTGTTCCTCAGTATCCTGGGCAGGATGTTTGACTCGAAAGAATAAACAACACATTTCATCCAGGTAGTGACTCTGTATTTAATGGTCAAGTAAAGTCAAAGTGACATTATTACCAGAATATGGAATTGCTAAAGCCTTAAATCCTCACTGGTTTTACAAAAGTCAGTATCCAATTACAAGAATAACTACCGTAGGAAACCTGATGGACTGGCAACCTGTCCAGGACATATGATGCTTCTCACCTGATGATTGCTGGGATTGGCTCCAGCTTCCCTGCAACCCTGAATTGGATGAAGTGGTGGGGAAATGAATGAATTGCTATAAAACAAGTTTGTGACACTGCAAGCTGTTTGCTCTCTAGTTCAAAGTAAATCCAGAATTCATTTTCCTGATAACTGACCAGCAGACCACTATTAAGGCTGGTGTTTGGGTTCATCTGGAGGATCACTCCCGATGAGCTGGCAGATGTAGCTGGGAAGAGGGAAGTCTGGGCTTCCCTTCTTAGGCTGCTGCCCCCCGGATCAGACCCCGGATAAGCAGAAGAAGACGGTACGGTGCGTGTGGGTTCACCTACTGGTCCATTAGTTCCCGATTAGTCTTTGTTATGTCACAAGAGGTAAGTCATGTCAGATTACTTTTAAAGGTAATACAAAGACATTATGTTGGGGAATGAGAAGACAGCGTGGTATGTAAACAGAATCACCAAAGCCGTCCTATAACCACAAAATGATATTTAGAAGCTATTTCATTTAAAACAAGTCTTTCTAATCACAATTCAAACAAGTGATATCAAATTTACCTCAGAGCACATTATCACTTATTATGAATCTAAACTCCCTTTAGACTTAATTGTTGTTACATGTGGGGTTTTCTTGTTTTATTCTCTAACATGAGGATGATAAATTTCCAACCTTCATCCATTGACTTTAGCACAATTCCTTTTCAGGCGAGCTCAGATTAAAATACAGTGTTAATTATTACTACAGTGAGACATATTAAGAAGAGCAGTGATCTGGAAAAATCTGCGAGTTCATGATATGACTTAACACTATAAATAACTTGTTAGCGGTTTAAACCCACCCGTATATTTGGCCAACTTATGCATAGAGCCGACTTCTGATCAGTGGGTCATGATTTCGGTTCCCTCTCTGTCTGAAGTCTGCGTGCTGAAGTGTTTTTGAGCAAGAAACTGAACCCCAGTTGCTCCTGGTGACAGCTCTGCCACTTATTACTTTGTAATAAGAGAGAAAATGCTTGCAGATATGAATTTAAAACGGAAATGGGCCTTAATACAGAATTTTTTTTCCTCCAAGGTAATTAGTTGTTTTCCATCTAACATTACTAATACGCTGTCTAATTATGGTTCACATGACTTAAATAAAGAATGTTACTTACCGTCCACATAGATAAATACTTTGATTGTATTAAATCATTAATTTAGAAATGCTCACTTTCCTTTAAACAAAGGTTAAGACAAGTTTAAGATCATTCATTTTAAATGAATTTTAATTCATTTAATTAATTAATTGATGTTTACTAGTAGATCTAGTTTATGAACAAATCTGATGGGGTCTGCTAAATGACAGATCCAAGTTATAAACTTCATTATCTGTAAATGAAGTATTCTTATTCTGCTTTACTCCTTCTGCTCCTCCTATTCTCCCATCCGGTCCCTCCTTTGTGTTTCCCTTTTATCTTGTCTTGTCCTCTGCTAGTGACATCTCATGAGGAGTGAGTGATGCACCAAATGTCCGTGATCAGAAGTTAATCAGTACACTATTTAACTGTTCAATAGTCTTTCTTTCATGTTTAATTTTCTGATGATTTATTTCTAGTTCTCAGTGACCAGAAGCTTTTTTTTTTCTGAATGTATATGTTGGGAACTTATACAGGAAGTTCTCTTGTTTATTTTATTTTATGATTTCTTTTAATGTTTATAACTGATGTTTAAGCATCATCAGTTATGGGGTCTCTGAGTCTGTCCCCATTTTATTTTGCTGACAGGCCAGCAGATTTTTTTTTTTCCTTTTCACTTTTTCTTTCATAAATGGAGCCCAAGTGTTTTGGTTCTGGTTTGAGCTGATTTGTTTCTCTCCTGGTACCGGATGCTGTCAAACGCCCTAGAGGTATGTCTGACAGAAATGACAATGTCTTATTGTGAAATTGGGGTCGCCGCCAAGGCAGGCGGGGTGGTGTAAGTGTTTTCCTCCCAAGTTTACCATCTGCCGAGAAGTTTTTTCTACGTACATATGCATGCATCCAGTATGTATAGTGATATGATATGATGATATGATGAACTTCTGTAAGTTTGTTCTCTGTAGGTTTTTCATTTGAGTAAAGATGGCCAGACCTGTTGTCATCTATATACAGCAAAAGGACAGAGTGACAGGACTGAGACATCTACTGCTAAGATAGGAACAATCTGGTGGGAAAGTAATCTGTCATATGATTTCATATGTCATATGGTTTAACTTACATGAAACTGTCAGCGTGGCGGCATCACTCCATCCTGTTAACTTATAGTCACTTCTACCCCTACATCTGTACTCTCTGCTGGACTCTGTAGTGCTGATGATCCAGTATTTACTGGATGTTGGAGCTTCTGTGTTGGTTGGTTCCCAGTCATATTCCCACTGTGTGTTTTCTCCTCCCTGGATCTCACATGTGAGAGTGACGTTCTCACCTCTGTAGATGTGAAGGCTGTTGGGCTGCAGGGTGACTCTGTTAGAAACTGTTGACACCAAAAACAACCAGTTAGGAAACAAATAAAAGAGGTTAAAATAAAACAAACAGAACTTTTATGGTTATTATGTGAATGTTTGTTGTTGTGCTCTGAAGCAAAGTGCAGAAAACTCCTCTGTTTAATTTAAACAGCCTGTAACATTTAAACAGTGTTACTTTATCCAGAACATCACATAAAAATCCTGATAAGCTCCTCTCGCTGATACTTCTTCTGATATCTGCTTCCCTGCAGACTCATTTTACATTTTAGGCTTCAGGATGCCTTTTATATTATTTATTTTTAAAAAAGCTAAATCCACTTTACCAACATCCAGCTCTACCTTTTCATCCATTTTAGGATTTTCCGCTAGTAGCGAAACACCAAGATGGCGACGGTAGGACCTGCCTATTGGCTTCAAATCCGCTCTTCAGAAACCTGTGGGTAGCGTGACATACGCGCTGTCCAGTATTTATACAGTCAATGGTGGAGCGGGACGTCGGACTGATTAATTCAGCTCTATTGTTTTATTTGTTATTGATTATTCCTTTGTGTTATGTACATTTTGTGCAGTTTTGTTAATTGAGTTCTGTTAAATTTAGTGTCTACAGGTTTTAGATTGTTTGGTTGTTTTTTTCTGCAGATTCTTCAGCATTTGTTTTATGTTTAGGTTCTGTGGGCCCAGAGCCGCGTTTCCCTCCCTGATGGTGTTATGGATTCTCCGGGGAGGTCCCAGGCCGCATCCTTGTGATTTTAAAGCTTTTACTAATTTAGTGAATGTGTGGTTAGCCATTTGCTTGTTTTGCTATTTAAG
>JBAMHX010000006.1:14092069-14104867 GCA_037177515.1 Pseudomugil tenellus | reverse complement strand
ATTGATTGATTGATTGATTGATTGATTGATTGATTGATTGATTGATTGATTGATTGATTGATTGATTGATTGATTGGTGATGTTACAAATTTGAGCAATAGTGTTCTTGGTTTAAGAAAAACTTACTTCAGGGAATGAAGTGGTTTAAAAGTGCAGGAGCATTTTAGAAAAAGAATGAAATGGTTATTTTATTATGAATAATCTAAACAGATACTGTATAGTATGTACAGTTATAAACAAAGTTTTTAACCCTGATCTATCTTTGTGAGAAAAAAAAAATAAAAAAAATTGGACTTTCAGTTTTGCTCCAAGATTTGTATCCCTTACTATTTCCATAATTTGGGGAATTTAATGGAAAGGTGACAATGGTTTATCTACTTTTAAAACTAAAGTCCAAGCATAAAGCACAATCTATTGCAAATTTATTACAGAGACACAAAGCAACAGCAACAGCTGTGAGTAAAGCAGACAAGCACACAAACAAACACACTTTGCGGGTAGTTGTTCCTGAGTGATGTCACAACTCGAGTGCACAAGTTTCCGCATTTTGTGTGCTGCACGCAAACATAGCAGCACCCATGATTTGCGAGGGAAATTCAAAATTATTTTTACAAGGCAGATGTAAGAAGCAAATCTGCAAAACAGTAACCCCATCTCGACTGGTAATGAGTTGGTGTTTGTGGATGCTACCGGAGCACATGGGAGGATTTTAACCACAAGTGGATTGTAGGACGTCAACATAGAGATAGCGCGGAACAAATGCTAACAGTGGCTGATTGATTTTTATGAATGGATCAGGGTCCCGTTCAAACTTTCAAATGCCCCCTCCTGCTTTTCAGCATCATATGGAGGGATGTCTGAGAGATCTGAGGGATGAAGTCTGTGTGTTCTATCTAAATCAGGGGTGTCAGAGTTCAGTCCTCGAGGGCCGGTGTCCCTCCAGGTTTTTGTTCTCTCCATGCTCCAGAACAGCTGAATGAAATTAATGAAAAGTTTGACAAGAACCTGTTGGATACATTTGATTTGCTTCAGGTGTGTTAGTGCAGGAAACAACAAAATCTGCTGGATACCGACCCTCAAGGATCTGACTTTGACACATCATCTAAATGTTGTACTGGTTTTCAACCACAAATTTGAATAACGTGCATAACGTTAGAGATGTCTTGCACAGACAGAGAGCAAGTGGGATAAAACTCAGAGCCCAGAAATGTGGTTTATTTAAACCACAATTCACCTTACATTGGATGTGTGATCTCTGCAGAAGGATACAGGATGAACCAGAAGGAGGTTGAGGCAGTAAAAGTGCTCACACATCAGGCCCCAGCTACAGTGAGGGAGGTGGGGAAGCTCCTTAGATTTTTTTAGCTACTTTAGAGCCTACATCCAGGACTTCTCCCGGATCAAAAAGTCACTGTATGAGCTGTTGGCCAAGCCAAAGGGGGAAACAAAATACTACCGTAAGAGGGAGACAAAACCCTCCAGTGACCAGCTGCCACCTTCTTCCCCGGTTAACTGGACAGAGACTCACTGAAGCATTTTGGAGATAATTGTTGATCAATTAACCGTTCATCATTCATGTCGATGCCTCTGAAGGAGGACTGGGTGCTGTATTGCACTAACGCCAAGACGGTGTCCTGAGAGTCATTGGCTATAGGTCTAAAACCTTGATCCCTGCTGAAAAGAACTACAAGTTGCACTCAGGCAAATAGGAGTTCCTCGTGCTAAAATGGGCCATCAGAGTGTTTCTCTGATTCCCTGTTACGTGCAGCACACTTTACAGTTAAAAAAAATTTAAAATGGAAAACCATTTCATGAATCACCTGAACACATAGTATCTGACAATAGATAGTTGTGGGCAACTCCGGTCCTTGAGGGCTGCAGTCCTGCAAGTGTTCTCTGCTGCAACCCACCTCAATCAAATCAATGGGCATTTAGCAGACTTGTTCAAAGGTTGATGTGAAGCTCTACACATGTATTCTAATTAGGTCCGTGTTTCAGGTGTTTTGTGGGAAAGTCCTAATGCTTGTGGACTCTGGCCCTCATGGATCAGAGTTGCCCACCCCTCAACTAGAATATACCTTAGGTGTAACAGCAGTTATAAAGACTTTGTTACCCTAATTGAATTATCTACTTAGGAAACAGTCTCTAGCCGCAAGCAAGTGAACTGGAGACATGCAGACGCTCAGCTGTGGTGAATGTCACGTTGGAAACTCCTACAAGCAACCAGGTAGCAAAACTAACTCTGGTGATGAATAGAGTTCACAAAATAGCTCATAACTCCACAGATTATCTACAGCAGCAAGTGGAAGACCACTGAAATCAGCACAAAGGCTAGACTTGTAATCAATCTGATTGAAAGCTCAGTGTTTGGGAAAAAGAAAACTCTGGTTTTGTTGTTCTAACATGATGAAGTAAAAAAACAAAGTAATGATTTTGATTAGACTCAATACATGTGTGCATTTCATACTCATATTGTTTTCAGTACCAGCAGGTGGCAGTCTTTGTTTTATTTCAGTTCAACATGATGACGTTACATTACTTTTTCTGGTCCTACCCAACAGACCAGTCTAGATAAGGCTCAACTTCAGTTTTACTAAGCACATTTTTAGTTTTTTTTTTTTTTTATCTTGGACATCATAGATGAAGAAATATGGCAACCTTAAGAAGCTCATCTAAAAACATTTTAATAATATGCTTACAGTCTCTGCAATGGGAGTGTGTTTGTGATTCAAGTAAAAGTTCAGTGACTCAGATACATATTATGCAAAACCATCCACCAAGGCTGTCTCTTTGATGTCCTAACCAGTCTATCATATCACTGGTGGGGGAGTAGTTTCCTGAATGTGCAACACAACCAGTATTTACAGTTAATAGCTAATTTGATGTCATTTACTGAAGTGATTTAGACCATCAAACATTCAAAGATTCCAGCATGACGCTTTACAGTAAAACGTTTATTGGCTTGTTTTTAACACTTCCTTTCTTGAAATCACATCCTTTCAAACATATAATACTGATATATTTTGTTATAAAAGTAACAAAAAGTAATAAAAAGGTGAAATATAATTTGTGTTCAGCAGTGATAAAATGAAAACATACTCTGCTGCCATTCCCTTATGCTCCAGTGTGACCTTTTCTTTTTTTCCTCTTGCTACGTTGTCATAGAAACGCCTACATTTAGTTGCTTTCTATTTATATTATACTTATTGTTTTGCATGTTGTACATTTAACACAGATATTTTCACACTCAAAGTTAAATACTGTCCTGCATCCACCAGAGCACACACACAAAAACATATACATACTGTGTCTTTGGCTGCTTTGTCACATAAAACACATCTAATTTCAGCATTTGAAAGTAAAAAATAAAAGTACTGTATCATTTTTTCCCTTTTAGCTACTGTGTTTGTGTTCTGCATCTCTTCTCAGGCACTGACAAAAACTAATCTGGCAGTGTAAGCCAGGTCAGCGAGGTACAGCAGGAAGTTAAGGGCAGTAATCACAGACACAGCGATCAGTCTACTGTCATTGTAGCTGCTGTGCTGCTTGTCAAACTGGAACACGGGCCAGATGATCGTGGCGCTCAAATACATGATAACAGCCAGCAGGCCGTACGCTGACAGGAACTTAGAGAATGGGATGGGGAGACAGCCGGTGCACTCTCCCACACACAGCACCACCACAGCCATGGAGAGGATGAAGCAGATGCAGTACACGGCCATGCACCACTTCAGTGCCGGGTGGTGGGTGTACGACACCGGATTGCTGATCAGAATGAATATAATGCAGGCCACAAAGGTTTGGCACACTTTCATCAAGCCTGGCGCAGTAGCCATGTAACCTGCCACCTCTCCTGGTCTGGCTTTGGATAGGCTCACCTCCCACAAGTATGCCACCGTTGCTAGGCAGGAGAAAACCGTGGAGGCGATGCGATAGTCATAAATAGTACCTCTGCCATACTGGTCCTTAAGGAAGTACACTGGGAAGATGATGGACGCAGAGAGGCAGAGCAGGGCTCCGTAACAGGCGACGGTAATGGGGAAGTTGGACCAGGATACCGGAGTCCGGGCCTGGAGGCCAGTCTGCTCCACCAGCAAGACCAGCAGGGTGCAGACGAAGCTGAAAGCCCAGCAGAAGATGCACCAGTCACCCATGCTTCCAGCATAGGTCACATAGCCTCCATGAGCTGCAACACTGAAGGAGACGCAGGTGAACAACAGGGCAGCTACACGCACCCACAGCAGCTGGTTGGTGGGAAAAACAAACACCGGCATGATGGGACGTCACAGACAATCAGGGGTTTAAGGCCTTTTCTTGTCCAGTGAATTTTTTTTAAGCTGAATCTTTATGTGAATGCGAGAAACTGTAGAAGCTGCTTGTCACAAACTCCACAGACGCGTGTCACATATTCTGCAGAAAAAGAAAAACAACGTCAGAACAGACGAAACGGTTGGAAAAAACGTGAGCCATCTCTGAACATCCAGGACATTTACTTTTAAACTGACAACACAAAAACCTTCTGAATCATTAATAAGCACAAACGTTAAACTCCTCATGCTTTAACATGTCTGGGTTTAAGTTGTGTAAAGACAAAGGAATCTGCAAGGTTTCCTGTTCGAGCTGTGACCTGTGAAAATAGGAAGTTAGAGTTTGGCGCTCTGCACCTTAAGGAGCTGGAAAGTCCCTCAAGCTAAATAAAACTCAGTAACATGGATGGAGTGAGTTGGGTGCTGATGTTTTATAGTGTTTAGAGTTGAGATAAGATCAACATGTAGAACTTCTTCTCAGCCATGCAACAGTAACAATCCCAGGGTGGTGGTTGTGTTCTGTTCTTTGGTAATTGGAAAGTAAAGAGACACCGCCCTGCTCACCAGAATGCACAATACAAAGCACAAAAAAAATGTAGTCATATTTGTTAAAAAAATATTTTATATGCTTCTGTCTTACATTTCATCCTACATTTCTGCCTGTCTGAGGCTACCAGCTTATTAAAAATACTTGGTGTATATGTGTATCTGTGAATGAGTGATCAGTCAACTTAATGGTTATCTCTGCAAGTCATGCACGTCCCAATTTCTGCCTGTTTGAGACTTGATAGAAGTAAAACCAGATGCAATAATCATATCAGGAGTCTTTCCCTCTGTACTGGGAAAGCTCTCTGGACCCAGTTGAGGAGGTGTACCCAGCTGGGAGAGGAATACCATGAACAAACTGATGCAGCTCTATAACACATCCAACATACATTAATAAAGCTTGTCATCTCAAAGTATTGGATTGAATTATAAAATAAAACTTTACTTAGAACTACTGAGAGCATGTAGACATTCAAGCCTTCAGTGGCTTTCTGGTTAAGATGATTAGTATACACGTGTAGATACAATAAATACTTGTTCTTCTAGCGGCTTGTGGGGACGCGGTTGATATCACATTGTAATAAACAGCCATAGAAGCAAAGCATGGTGATAAATAATTAATAATGATTAATGTTCTGCTTCTATCAGAAAGGGTGGGTTTATTTTAAAACTCAGTGTATCTGCACCACAAAGGCTCATGGGAAATGCTTTTTCAGCAGGAATTGAGCAATGTGTACTTTGCAATATTATACATGTTAGCTATGTGTTTTACTTCCTTAGTAAAAAATGATGCAAATGACATTTTATTTAAGTTCCTAGTTGCAGTTTCATATCCCTTATGTATGCTGTGCATATTACTATATGCAAATTTTCACCATCAAAAATATTTTATTTGAAAGCTATGCTTTAAAATTCAGTATAAACCATCAGCTAAGTTTAGATCAATCAGATCTTTTATTTAGAACTGGTTGAGTCTTTTGACTTTTTTATGAAATTGAGTCTGATGATTTCAGATTCATTATTTGAAAGAACCAAACATTTTAAATAAAGCTGAAATGACAGAGCTGATCCCGGCAAATTGAGGGAAAAAGACTAATAGTTACCTATGTTGATATGTTTTCACACATATTTCTACTAAACTGCAGTGTGGAACGATACTGTACAACCATTTCTGGATTTGAGACATAAAATGGTTGCTAATAAATAACCATCTGCAGTTTATATTTTCTCTGTGGCTTCACTGCTTGCAGCTGCAGAAATTTGAAACAAGCTCACATTTAGGGTGTGAACATGCTGGGTGGGGAGGAAATGTGGTTTTCCCTCACCGTGCACCTCAGCACACATTGAAACAAATGCATTGAATCTGTTTAAACTACTTAAACTACGTGAGTGTTTATATTGATTTAGGGGTTCAATAGTAAAATGTTTGACTGGTTGAACTGATTTTAAATCAGTGCAGATTGCAGAATGAAGCACTCGGCTCACGGCTTGACTTATGTTACGTGAGGGTGGGTGCATCATCCCCTTCAATATGCTCCCTTATTCTGTCAAGGGCAGGAAGATTGCAAACTTCATTAGCTATTAACTCCAATGACACACTTCCTGTTATGTGTAATGAGACTCATAGGCAGGAAGCAGCTCTAAATAACTAAAAGCATGTCAGAAGCATGTCACACAAATCTAAGAATTTCATCTTATTTTTGTTTTCCTTCCTTCAGCAAAGCATCTGTTCAGAGATAGATGTAAAAACTGCAGGTTTAGTTGATACTGTGCAATAAATTCAGATTTTTTTGGATAGTATGACTTTTTTTTCTGTTTACTTGATGATGTGAAAGCTTGTTGCAGCGCTCTGAGAAGCTGTGGTCGTGTGGTGGCTGTGGCCTCCTATCTGAAAGGATTGGTTATGTTGGTTTGATAGTAGAAGCAGACAGAGGCCATGAATACATGCTTTAATTACGTCATAGACAATAAGGTCACTGATATTTGTAGATTAGGCTTTGACATGATCAGCTGTTGTTTAAAAATGAAAGAAAAGAAACTTTTTTCATAATAAACTGCCTGAAATGTGTCGCTATGAAGCCAGTTTCTTACATCCTGTTCCCACCACAAAGCAGGATTTGTTGATCATAACAAAATATGTGTACCTTATTTTCATATCAAGTTTTAAAACATGAGAGAGATATGTTTTTAGAAGCTGAAGTACCGTTTACTGATCAAACCGTTTCCGTCCCAAATAGCGGACATATCACACCTCCGCGCGCTGTTTTAACTTCTCCAAATATACATGTTGATAAAAATGGCAGTTTCCTCTTTAATAAGATAGATTAAGAAGAAAAAAATGAGCATTTCTGAAGACCTTACCGTTTTGTCTGCTCGGGGGTGTTGGTCAGGCTCTCTGAAAGCTGTGAGTTTCCGTGCTTCTCCACCGTGGCTGCAACAGCGCGCGCACCCATGCACGCCCCACACCGGCCATATTTGGTAAAGAGCTGAAAGCCTCTCCAGGCCCAGTTAGGTCATCACAGTTCCTCTTAACAAGTACACATTCCGATGTCCGCTTTTCAGCAAGCTCTCCTTCCCGTTACTCATGCAGTGGGCATCTGTAACATCTGCATGGTGTTATTAGTCATTACAACTCATGATTATTAATGATTGGCTTGTATTTTTCTATGTGGAATGTGGGGATGTCTGTATTATCAGTAGCCTACTTTAAGTGGCTTTTATTAGGAGAGACTGACGGTCAGGCAAAGGTCAGCAGAGATGGGTATTAATGTTTCTTTTTTCTTTTCTTTTGGATGGTCCAGACTGGAAGAAAATTGGCATATAAAAAATAATCTTTAAAGACAGAGACCACATAAACTCTTTACAACAGATAAAGTGGCCATTTTGTGTAAACGATAACCGGGTTTTTTTTTCAAAATGGTTTTATAGTGGATTATTGTGTAATTATGAAAGCTTGAGATGATTAATGAGTATAAAAATAATAGCTTTAAGCCGGACATTTAATCATTCAGCATGCCATTAACTCGCCACCATTTGACATCTGGTGATATTGTGACTTTTATATTATCTTCCTAAAGTGCAGCAAATATTATCATGCGAGGCAGACAGATAATGTTATGTATTTGGACACTTATGATCGAAAACAGAGACAAGTTCAGAGTGTTAGATGTCTTTCAATTTTAACACACCAGACTGAAATGAATGAGTCTGTAGGAAAAACTTTATTAAAAGTTGGATCCATTTGACTTGAATCTGATGCTTTCACGCAGAGAAACATCTCAAACCTGCAGAGTCGTGCTTCACTAGGATAGAACTTGTCCTAGTGAGGTTGTTTTGATGTAAAAAAAAAAAAAAGAAATAATGATTAAATTCCTGATAAAATCTTTTTTTGGGGTAAAGCACCTGCAACTAGGCATGCAGCTGATTACAGCTTTGCCCTTATATTCTGGCCTTTTTTTTTTATTTACCTAGAAACCATGAGTGACCATTTCAAGCCCTTTAGCGCCTCAATTCTGCAGGTTTCTGATGAATTCCTGCTACAACACATCTGACTCACATTAAGAGTTATTGTGCAGAATTTCATTAGTTGTTAGATCCATTTAATCTTTTAGGAGTGAGTTTGGACACTACTGTAGTAGCAGAAGGAAAATTGAGTAGATTATAGATCACTTGTACTGGTACATTTGTCGTTTATCCAACTAAAGTATAGTTTTCAATCATATTTGTTAGAATATTATTGGATATTGGATATTATTGACAGCTCCCAAAGTCATCCAGACCACTGTTTTGTCCCATCCTAAAGATCAGTGAGAGTTTCAAGCCACAATGGCCCCCCTTTTAAAGTATCCAGTCCAATTACTGCAAGGACAAAAAAAAGAGTCATCCAAGCGAATCATCCAAACATTATAAGACAATATCTCATAATGCTGCAATACTAAGTCAGAAATTTGAGAGCGTATACATTACAGTAATTTAGCAGACGCTTTTCTTCAAAGCGACTTACATCTGAGAATAAGAACAACACCAAATCAAACAGTGGAGGATATCATAGATCAGTGCAGTGGAACTGCTGTAGTGTACTTGGGCACAGGTGTTACCAGTGCTACGGGCACTGGTATACCCCCAAATGATGACAGAAGTCCAAATTGTTCAAATACTAAATTGAGTTTGTTTTTTGGGTTTTTTTTTTTTATAGAATTTGAGGTTAAAAACCAAATTTGTTGGTTAGAGATAAGTTTATAAAACCTTCTCCACTCAGTGATGACATTAACCCCTCCACTACTTCCACTGCTCAGGTGCAGCATATGCTGGCAGTTCAGCATTGCAGAACCAGAACCATTCAGCCTGTGGAGTGCATCTGTTATAACAAGGAAATCAACAGGTATTATCCAAATTCTAAATTCCTGGAAAATGAGAAAAATTTCTCCCAACCATGAATTTAAAATAGTCTAAGACCTACAGGACATGTGCATGCTCAGGATGGAGGATGAAGATAAGCTTTGATGCAATCCATTAAAATCCCCTTAAGCTATAGGTAATAATTTTTTATTGGTTTTAATGGATTATTATTGTATTTGATTTAGCTGAACTGTCTGTAAAAGTGATTTGAAATCATGTGGGGAACATGATGCAATAAATGAATGAATGAATGCACACTTTACATTTTAGATAATACTGATATTACGAGGTTGCCTGGTGAGTAACCAAAACGATGAGCAAATCCAAATGGTTTTATGACTTGCAACTGGACATGAGTTGTAAAGTAGATGGAGCAGACCATTACACATTGGACATCACTGAGGGGTTTCCAGGGATTTCACTTAGTATAATGAGCCAATAAATCCCATTTTCTATACTTTGAATTTAAGAGACAAAACTATTGAAATAAATGTTGTTTAAACCATTTTAACTGAAAAAATATAACTTAAATGTTATCTCTAATTAGGATCACTGTGGATAAAAGTTGTAGTTTTGGGAAGAAACATCTCTACGGTTAAATGAAGCCTGCAAGCAAACCTTCTTTAGTATCCACAGGCGTCCGCAGGGGGGCGCTGTTTAGGCTGTTTTTGTGCCAATGATGTTTAAGGACATGATGGTGGCTCAGCAGACAGGACAGCAAGATATCAAAACAGCTGCCACCATTACTTCAAGAACCGGGACTACAGATGCAATAACTATAAGCGAGGGATAATGTAGCTGAATTTTTTTCTGGCTGACCAAAATAGCGACACAACTCTCGGGCTACAACTGTGTTTTTTGGAAAGAAGACCAAGGTGGAGCTCCTGGAATGCTTTCAAGCTAACTTGCTAATATGCAACTTTGTGTCTGAATTTGCACGAAAGCTGGACTCTTGGATATTTCCAACCGGGAATTCACACAACCTCTGGCTGTCTCGAACACTTAATACCCATTTATTTTGCATGTAACTTAAGCAATGTGGTGCTTTTTTTTATTGTAAACATTGCCGGTTAGCAAGCTAGCTCGTCGGCTAACTGGTCCAGCAGTAAGCCGGGGACGCGTATCTTAGACTCGGCGTGAGTTCTAACGCTATGCCGCTGGTTGAAAGCGGCCTACGTTTGGTGCTAACATCAGCAAGCTAACACTGTCTGGATGTAGCGCCCCGAATCAAATTGTAGTTATCTAGAAAAGTCACAAAGGTATTCGGGGTAAATTGGACACTGTATGTGCATTGCAACCGGAAAAAAACAAATAAAAGCATCGTGAAGGGGATTACTTAGGTTAGCTCATCTGCTGCTAGCTCCGTATGTAAACAAGTGCGAGTGTGGTGGGTTTCACCAAATATTTAAGCTAATCCTCTCTTACGACTAGCACCTTAGGATTAGGTATTGACAGGATTGCTTTGACCTTATCAGTTATTGAATATGGCTTGCACTAATGTTAACACGGAGCACAGTTAGACATATCAACCCTTCATTCATGATTGATGAACCCGGAGGATGCAGACTGTCTTTATCCATTTCCACTAAAGCAAAACTGAAACATCAATCTTGAACACTTTATGTTCTTTATATAATTGAACCACTTGCAGAGAAACATTAAGAGGATTTAAGTTTCAGTTTTAGCAGCACTTTCATTTAAAATCCAACTGATCTTACTGGAAATACTAGTGTGGACATGAGGGAGACACTGTCTGATCTGAAGCCGTTTCAAAATAGCTTGAAGATCTGATAAAAGCACAACAGAGAGCTCCATTGTGTGGTCTGCAAAGTGAAGAGGAACAAGATGGTGAGGATGATGAAAGAAGCCCAGTGACAGTGTTTATCCCACACCAGGAAGCAGCGGAGTGTTGCAGGGCAGCAGACATGAGTCTCCGCCAACCCACTTCCACACTGGACAGGTACGAGCCTCACATCCTACAGCTAGATCCTCCCTGTGATCAACAATGCATGCATGAAAAAGCAGCACTTCCAGACTAAACTGGCTGATTTTATCAGCTGTGTGAGGAACAAGTCAAGGCAGGTTGATGTCCTGGTTGATTCAAGAAAAAAACACTTTTAGGAAGAAAAAGGTCCAAATCCTGTTGAAATATTTAATATATTTTATCTCAGAATAATTAAGAACCATTAAGTTAACAGTAAAGTCTTGACATATGTCAGGTTTATTTACATGTGATGAAATTTCTCTTTACATTATTTATTGATGTCCATCACCTCATTGACTGAATCCCTACACTGTGTTTGCGTGATCACCATGGCGATGCACCTTTGTCTTTATTGTGTTTTTCCTGTCTTTCCTGCTGTCAACCGTTGTTCCGTGCTGTGTGCGTGTTTACATGTCCATCGCTTCCCTCTTATGTATCTGTGTGTGTCATGTGACAGCAGGGCAACCAATAAGAAAAACAACCAACTGTTCAGGTAGGAGACCTACCTGGTGACGGCTGGTGTCAGGGTATGGGGGTTAATGGTATCTATGGATTGCATAGCTATGGAAACCAATCTGAGTGGCTGCACCGGTTATTTAACAGTGCTTTGGCGGACTAACCAACACATTAGTCTTGTTTTTCTGGATAATTATAGCTTGTATTTACAATAATATCAATTTTGCTGGATTGGAAATAGTGCATATTTTTTTAAACTTATCATATTTCACCTGCCTGGATAGTGCAGGTGTAGTCTGGTGTTAAAAATCAGATTTAGACAGTTCTGGTTCAATATCTCTTTCTGAATTTTCAGTCTATAACTGTCCAGAAAACTTCAATGCTTTTTAAAACCTGATTACTTTTACCAGCTGGAGAGGGCTCAGAGAAGAGACAGGATGCAAAATGGATGCTAAAATGAGCCGTTATTAGTAACTCAATCAGGAAATCCATCAGACTTGAAGCGTCCTCCTCAGATCCTCCTGTTGGCATGCATGCTGCTGCTCCATCACTGCATGTGTCCTGCAGCTGTTTCCATCTCAGGCTGTTGCTGCACATTTGCAGTCAGATCAGCAAACCTTTGTCTCCCCCATTACTTGCTAAAGTCCCACTCGCTCGCTGAACACAGGTAGATGTCTGAACTACGTGCACAATATGTTACGTTCTGACGCCGAGTGTGTGGCCGAGTACTTCCGGTTTACTCATTCTTTCATTGATTTGTTTGCGCATTTAACTTTGTCCAAGAAAAGCGACACACTTTTCAAAGAGTTAGAACGTCAGCTATTTATTGTTGTGCGCCTTTTTGTACATATTCTTCGCGTTTCAACAAGATAAGTTTTCATTCCTTCCTTGTTTATCCGATCATCCGAGCTGAGTGGGTGAGGAAGATACAAAAAGGTTGTACACTACTACATGTGTGAAACAAATAAATAAATAGATAAATAAAAAATAAAGATCCGGAGGGACAACTTCACCCCAACTAAAAACACCCGGGTTGTTGTCGGCATTTCAATGCCACAGATCTAAACGTGACTGCGGCGGGACTGAAACGGCTACAGAAGGGAAGCA
>JBAMHX010000006.1:14075067-14091969 GCA_037177515.1 Pseudomugil tenellus | reverse complement strand
ATTCCGGTTCTGAAGTGGAGATGGAAACGGAGGTATTGTCAGTGGACCATGACTACTGTGTGGCTCCAGAAACAAAGCTAACAGCGTCTGAGCTGCTGATGAAAACGAGGCTTTACATCAGAAAATAGCGGCGCGACAGGTGGGGACGCTGCAGCAGCGCTTTGGATCAGAACGCCCCTCTGGTTCGGATCAGGACATATTAATGTTAATAATAAGAAGAATAATGTAGATAAGTGATGAAATATGGTCATGTCTTTTAGGAGCAATGAGAAGGAACTAACAACATTATTGTTGGCCATGACCGAATGAAGTGAATGTCCTGATCAGAAAATAATTAACATCCACATTTTTTTGTCAGCTTGGCCCTAAAACTCTGTCGTGGTGATTATGAACATTTTCAGGAAAAAAATAAAGGAGAGACAGGCAGTGTGGGAGAAAATTGCTGAGAGGGCATGTTTTAGATTTTATATTTTATTTATGCAAAACAGCAGCACGTTCAATGCTCATCAAGATCATCAGTTGGCAAACACTTAAGATGAAATCTAAATAAAACATTAAAGCGTGTGCACGTTTTGTTTTATTGGTGATGTACGGCTTGATGATAACATGAATATATTTTAGAGAATAAATTTTGTGGACAAAGTTGAGTAAACCGGAAGTACTCGGCGCCAGAACATAGCCTGGCACCATATTGTGCACGTAGTCCATAGTCTTCCTCTCAAGAGGAGTGGAACTAACCTTGGCTCTCATCTTTTTTTTTAAGACTCCATCCAGATGTTTCATAGGTATAAAACCACAATATATGTTTAAAAAAGAGGAAAAACTTTGAAAAAATCCGCAAACATTTTGTTGCCATTTTTTTAAAAGGAAAAAAAAACTGACTAAATGTTCATAGTCAAGAGCCGTGACGGAAATCCATCATATTAAAGCGTACTTTTATGAGAATATTACTGTTGTGTTTGTGCTATGTGTATTGTGTGTGTGTGTGTGTGTGGTACACCTTTAAATAAATCCACACAGTGAAGTCGTGGCTGCTTTTAGTGTGTACAGTCAGTAAGAGTTTAAAGGTCATGAGGAAGGTGTAGATAATGTCTCTAAGTTTCTCTTTTGACTTCTCAGTTGTTCATCCAGAATCTCTTCTTTCTCTGCCCCCCCTCTCTATTCCTCTTTTATCTGTTTTTCCTTCTTTTCTGTCATGCTCTGCTTTCAGCCCTTTTGCTGCTTGGTGAGTTTCCCCGTCTACTGCTTTCTTATTGCAATTTGTAAACTCATCCCTTCTTTGTTTCTGACGCTGAATCGCTCCTCTCTCATTTTCTGCTTTTCTCTCTAAGCCTTGCATCTTTCTTCTCCATCTGTACCATCTTTTTTTTTTATTTATCTCTAGTTCTGTGACCTTCCTTTTCGTTATGTCTTTACTCTAAGCATCCTATCAGATTCCTGTCCTAATTGATTGCTTAGCATTGTTCCATAAAAACACTGCCTTTTTCTCTTCCCTCCTACGCAGGCTCAGCAGTCTGACCATCGGGGACTCGGAGCGCAAATCATCATCCAGCCAGCAGAGAGAACCAACAGCAGATGTCATTGCTGAGACTACAAGTAACTGTGACATAATGTGCTTCCTTATTTGTTTCAATCTGACATCATTTCATCCCAAAGTGAACTTTGACCTCTCTCCTGCCCAGGTCCCGGTCTGGTCCAGCGGTGCGTGGTTGTGCAAAAAGACCAGCTTGGTTTTGGTTTCACGGTGTGCGGAGAGAGAATCAAGCTAGTGCAAAATGTCCGGCCAGGTGAGCCAATATGGATGTGTTTATCACAGATTCCTGCCAATAAAAGTAAATTTTTCCTTTTTCTTTATAAATTAGATCAAAATCTTACTTTGTATAACTTAACATTTTATAGATTTCATGTTCTACTATCAAATCATAAACTATTAAAACATTCAGATAATAGAATATTAATATAAAGACTTTCCATAAATACATAGCTTCGTATGACAGATACGCAGTGGATCAAGAATTATTTACCTTTGACTTTCAGTCATTATGAAACTAAGATCACTGAAATCAAACAGTTGTTGCGCAACATGTAGTTTCGCAATGATACAGCCACATATTTACGTTGTGTGTTTGTCTTTTCTCTCTAAGAGCTCACTCCCTCACCAGTCTGGTCATTCAGCTTGAACCACTAATGATACAATGTAGTAAAAGAGGAAGTAAAAGTTGTTGCTTTATACCAGGTAGATTCCATGTAGGTCTCGAAAAGCACAGAAAACTCTTTTGATTTATTTTAATCTTATTTTTAATTTAATGTTTTATTTTATGTTTAGGTCTTTGTTAATGTCTTATTTTACTTTCTTTAGTGTCGTGATTTTTTTCTCTTTTTTTTACAGAGTTAATTGAAATCCTCTTTAAAAAACATACAAGTTGCACATCTTAAAGCTTCCAAAGTTTATTTATTTGATGCTTTGAAAAGTGTAAAAAAAAAAACACACAGAAAAATCTGTTACATGGAATTGAGTTATTTATGTCGTGATTTAAATATTGAATAAATTTGTACTGGCAACCTGTCTGTAGTGTAACCTGCCTCTTACTGGCTAATACTTGGGTAGGATCTTGTTCTCCCACAACCCTGAATATGACTAAGCTGTGTAGAAAATGGATAAAAGGATGAATACCAAACAAATCTACCACTATAACCCTCATATAATGTGATTTAAAGTTTTCCTCTTCTGTACAAGTCTGACTGTGTGCGTGTCCTCTTCAGGCGGTGCAGCGGTTAAAGCGGGGGTTCAAGAAGGAGACCGCATCATTAAGGTTTTTACATAGACTACTATGTACAAAAATATAGTTACAGATGTATAAACTGGGAGGTGGTATCCTCTTCCTGCTTTAAGTGTGTTTCCATCTGTGTGTTTCAGGTGAACGGCTCGTTGGTGTCCTCGATGTCCCATCAGGAGGTGGTGAAGCTCATAAAATGTGAGTTTGAAAAAAGCTTGATTTGTGTTTGGCTGCTTCAAAAATATCTGATTTAACTAGTTTTGATTTTTTTTTTTTTATCCTGTTAATGAATTTTACTTTAAAAGCTGGAACATACGTCGCCATGACACTACAAGGACCTCCACCATCAGCCATTTCCTTACCCTTGGAACCCCTCCCCACTGACCTCACACCCAATCAGAGAACATCTCTTGGTGGGGAGGCTCCCCCACCTCCACCTCCACCTTTACCTGCTGGACTGAGCAGCACCCCTTCCCAAAGAATCACAGGGCCCAAACCACTACAGGTGAGCACTGGTTTTCATGGGATTCAAGGTGAAAACGTTTAAAACCAACATTATGTCATTAAAACGTACAGTTTGCTCTTTATGTGAGAAACATGTTTTTATTTTTTTCTAGGATCCAGAAGTGCAAAAACATGCAAATCAGATTCTCAGGAAAATGCTGGAGCAGGAAGAAACCGAACTGCAGGTGTGTTAACTCACACACAAACAGCATTTCCTGTGTGGCTTAAATCTGCCGTCCATAACCAGAGCTTGACTGATTTTTCAGGGTTTGATAGAAGAGCAGCAGAAGAATCCATCGTCATCACTAGAGGAGCGGATCGAAAGCGCCAAGAGGAGAGCCCACCAGGTCAGGGTCAAGATGCAGAAAGACCTGGTGAGAAAGGCTTCTTTTCCTGTAGAAATATCTGTTTAAATAGTGTAAAACATCAGCTGTCTTCATGATTAAAACGACAAACAACAAAAGAGAAGAATGCAGATATGAAGCAGAGGAAATGGTTAATAAAGTAGAAACAGATTTTGAAACTTTATTCCTCTTTTTCACCTCTCATCTCAGATTTGTATTAAACAAAACATTGTAATGTAAACATATAAGCTGCTGTAACTTCCAACCATTTCCAGATTTGATGAAATATAGGTGCCAAATGTTTTAAAATTGTTACTGCTGTGAATGATGCAAACATAATGAGCATTTTAAGGTGTAACTGTGTAACACTTACATCTATTGGTAGCGGTGGGCATAACAATCGGTTGGTCGTTGGTCAAAATGCCTCTAAATTGTACATTCAGATAATAAAAACAAATATGGATGTCCTAAATGTGGATGTAAATCTCTCATTTTACAAAAATCTAAACATGTTATGTTATTAAAGGGATTAACAACATGTTTCACTTGCTTTCTTTTGGTTTTGATTCACCTTAAACGTTAATTTTATGTTATCAGGAGGGAACACGATCAGAATCTGTCACAAGCTTCATCATAGCTGGAGAAGGTCTGTATCTGCTTGTTTTTATATCAAATCTTTATCCAAATTGGATCTATAATGTGTAAATGATAGAAATGGAGGCTTTACATGCTGTAAGTTATTTTAAGCTTCCTGTTCTTTCAAAGGACGACTGTCAATGGATGCAAGCGAAGTAGACGTGGAAGTGAGTATCACAGTCTTGTCTCTCCACATCTGTACGTGTGATGGTGCCCTCATCCTGTTCCCCTCAACCTTCCTCCTCCTTCCCAGGCCTTTGAGAGTCCCCACTCCTCCCCCTCATTTTCCGTCAAGACGTCCTATCACAGACGTCAGAGCTCCGACACGCACACCCTGTATGACACGGTGAGACTGGCGCGCATCCACCTTAAGTTCTCACGAATTCCATATTTTTTCTCCCGAGATTGAAATGTTATCTCCTTTTCATTTGGTCCTTGTCATGTCCATCTTGCACCGCTTTGATCGGAGTAGCCGTTTAAAAAGGATAAGAGACAAAGAAGAGATCTTTTATCTTTTATCGTAATCACTGCATTTCAGCCTGAGAACTATGTGTTTGCTGTATGAATGATAGAAGATACCTGCTGCTGTTCTGGAGTTCATGTCCAGGTGACTGGTTGTTTAAATGGGCTTGTGTGTGTGTGTGTTAAAGGCTGGAAAGGCCCAGATCATCAGCCCAGAGGATGAAGATGAAGATAATGACGGTTATGCCTTTAATGAGGTGTGTTTTACACGTCTTTACCATTTTAGATGGTTTTTCTTCTTCCATAGCT
This sequence comes from Pseudomugil tenellus, assembly GCA_037177515.1. Taxonomy (NCBI): domain Eukaryota; kingdom Metazoa; phylum Chordata; class Actinopteri; order Atheriniformes; family Pseudomugilidae; genus Pseudomugil; species Pseudomugil tenellus. Next base: position 14,086,937 of record JBAMHX010000006.1, on the reverse strand, counting down.
TCATCTTACTGTTTTTCCTCATTATTCTCTGCGTTTCTTGAAGATGGATGGTCTATTCCAGGACATTGAGTCATTGAAGTCCCGACCGGCACACATGACCGTGTTCATGAGATACGTTTTCACCCAGCTGTTGGACCCCAACCCTCTGGTCAGTCTACATTTATGGAAATGTGTGGAACCATAGCGTCCATACTTATATCCACAGTGTGCTTGCAGTAAAAGAAAAACATAACTGGCTTGGATGTGGATTATCCTTCTTAGATGATTGTTTTTTTGTCATTGCTAGCTGTTTTACTTGTCAGTAGAAGCGTACTTAGGCTCCAGTCCTAAAGATGCTCGGGCGCTTGCGCCTCAGATCTGCTCCCATTTCCTGGACCCAGATGCTGTAAGTATTTATGTTTGACACCTGTCCTGGTTGTATCTACTTTCTGTTTTACCATCTTATTTTCTCTTTCTTTTTTTTGCTAACAGCCTTTGAAAATCAAAGTACGAGAGGAGTATCTTACGGACATCGGTAAGCAAACTTAAAGCTACTTTTTATTGCCAGCTTCCTTGTTTGTTTTTCTTTATGCTTGTATTTACAGTCTTTGTATTTCTCCTCTGGTGGATTTCTCTTGAAGTGTTCTTACACAGTACTTCATGGTTTCTTTGGACACTGGCTGTTTCTTGCTTTGTATTCTTGCGTGTTCAGAAGAATTGGCCACCCTGCTTCCTGTTTTCCCTGCAAGGTGTAAAGAAATGTGTAGCAACTCAAGACTTTTATGTCATATAGTCGTCATAATTTAAAGAAAACAAAGTACTTTGAATTAATCAGCAACAACTGGATTGTAAAGTTTTGCAGATACTAAAGTATGTTTATTGTCCTTTCAGAAAGTCGACTTCATGGCCAGGAGGACATCAGGGGACCGCTATCTGAGCTGCAGCAGCAGGTGCTGCCAGACATCCAGGACCAGATACAAGACTACAGGTGCGTTATTCTGTTGTATGATAGGAAGCCTCGCATGTGAACCTTTCACGTTTCCCATCCAACGCAGATTCTTAAAATATGAAATCTTTGCAAAAACATCTTTTGCGTGTTGTTTGATGATGAAACCATGACGACTGTAGATGGAAACCAAATTAAGCTTTACTTTGTGGTTTTTTGATAATGTCACATAGAGCTGGTTTCTCTCTAATGAACCTAATGGCTGAGTGTTGAATTTACCATTTTTCAACGTCCCAGTGACACCGTAAGGTGGTTTCAGCACTTCTGCTGTGACTTTGATAGAAGTTATTTTCATTTTTCATGTCTTCCATTCCCATTTTCAGCCTCAGTACAGCAGCACAGCGTAACCTCAGAGCAGTTCATCTGCATATACTGATGACATTCTTACTTAAAGCATTGCAGTGACTCAACTTAAAGCTTTGTTAAATTATCCATTTATTTATATTTCCTGTCTGTATTTGGATTTGTCCATTTCTATATGACTGTTTCTAAATAATCTGTTTTGGTTCTGAAATTTGAGTGAAAAGGAAGATTTTCTGTCCACAGACGTCGTTTCGTCTGAAGCAGAATCTGGTTTTAGGAAAATCCACAGTGCAGCTTCAGTTGCCTAAAAGTAGTAAACAATTTTATTGAATCTACCAACAAGAAGCAACGTTGTGCTCCTTCTTTTATTGACTTATCCAGCGATAATGATCCTGTTTATTGTGCGGTAGCAACAATGAGGGATCAGAGAAGAAATGTCCGGCTCAAAAGGTACTTATGTACTCGTTCGCTGTGAGAAAGCAGAATGAATTACATCTGGTCTTTCACTGCAGTTCTCTTTTCACATGTGCTTTTCAAAGCCCAGATTCTTATTGCGAGCTCTTGCTACAGGAAATACAACACAAAGTGATGCAGTGCTCTAAAAGGCGCGACACATGCGTCTTTTCTCTTTTCGGACTATTCGCGAGTGAAAAATGTTCAGATAAAAATGTGTCATGTTTCACAGCTCTGTGTGAGTGTGGAGGTTTTAGTTTACTTGGTTTGTGTATTTTAACAGGAACAAGCAGATGATGGGTCTGGGCTCTCTGTTTGGAGAAGGAGACCTGCAGCTCCTGGATGGAGACCCAGCCAAGGAGAGACAGGTGGTGGACAAACAGGTCACCGCCCTCTGGGAGATATTGTAAGTCTATAACCTTACAGATACTACTGCTGCAAATTTCTTTTATTTATTTCTGTATCAAAAAGCTGCTAATTTTCAACACGTTTAGGTTCATAATGAGAATATTTGCTTAACTTTATGGATAATCTGCTGGAATTTGAGGTAATTTAGGTTAAAACAGTGTTTGGTTGACTTTGTTGAATGAAATGTGTTTTTCTGTGATTGAATCAAAACTCACAAGATTCCTGCTGTTTACTTGAAATTTGTTGCTGACTGTTCATCAATAAGATAATTGCTTTTATCAAAGTTCTGATCTATAATGCCTTTTTCTGGCAAAGAAAAAAAAATGTATTCCTGTCTTCATGAGTAGATAAAACCTAGACTAATCAGGTTTTAGGCTCATGCATGGGGAAGAGGAAGGGATGCACATTAGATAGCTACCTCAGGAAAATAGCATAGTGCTAACTATCTGATAGAGTTCCATAAAAGTGGAGTGACAAAATGTCAACAGCTGGAGGAAAGATGAGAGCTGACAGGTGACATGTTCATTTTACATTTTATGTCAAACAAAACTGAAAGTTTCATAAACTACATGAAGCAGCTTTGTTTGATATGAAACATACAGTGATGTATATCAATATATCAAGTCATTGATCAACAGCATTAGAACAAAGTTAAGAAAGGTAATGTGTGTTGTGTTGTGTTTTTTTTTACTGACTGGAGTCCAAAGGACGTATACATAATCCCTTCAGAAATGTAAAAATACACTTTATAATCAACTAAATTCACCGTAGTCATCTATTTATTTATTTTTTTATTAGGTTAAGTAAAACTGACACAGCCAAATGAGGCGTAAAACTAAAATATAATTTATCTTTTAGGTTTTAACCAAATCAAAATTAGCTCTCGATTGCCGGTCTCTGATCACAAACTGAACATTTACACTCTTACAGTCAAAGTGAAAAAGTCCAGTTACATAGTTTATTGCAAAGCGTCAGAAGGAGCTCCTGAAACTGTAAAGACAAAGGTCATTTCCTGAAACACAAACTGTTGAAAACCACATGATATTTGCCTCTTTGACTTTACTCCTGTCACCTGACTGAGGCTCTACCTTCTGTTTCTAACATCGCTGTTTGCACCTGAACGAGTTGGATTCAACTCTGATCAACCAAACTTCATAAAAAGGGGAATCTGCAACCTTTTTAGCTTTTCTCTTTTTTCTGTTCCAGATCAAAACACGAAGAGGACAGAAGGTAAAAAGAAAAATCTATTTTTTTTTTTTATTTTTTTTTTTTTTACCAGAGTGAGATTTAATGTACACCTGCCAGGAATCCTCACTAATTAGCCATCTTTCCTACTCCGGTACACACTCCTCAGCTCTACTGATATTCACTTAGTCTCTCTCTGTCTCTTCCCCTTTGCTCCTCTGTCAGTTCTCCTCTGGCATCCGCTGTACTTCTTTACCTGCGTCATTCTGGCATCAAGCTCAGAGACTCCAAGGTCTTTCCCGGCCTGAGCACGGAGAAGGAGAAATGGCTTGCTTTCCTAAAGACGAAGAAGGTAAGACAAAACATATGTAGCCATGTTTCTAGTTCATTTGTACCTGTTTTAAAGAAAAATATGTGACCTTTTTTGTATAATTTGTTTAAATTAAAGTTAGAAAAAAAACTCAAAGTAGCAATATCAGACTGCTAAATGGGATGTTCTAATAAATTTGCTATTAAACCATATAAAGCCTAAATAGACATGTTGATGGGTATCCAAGGGAGCAAACAATTCAAACGTAAGTAACATGACTGAAAAATGTTATTTTAAAATTAATATCAACAGAAAATGTTTTAATCTGTTGGACAGTTATGTGGATCAGTTTTGCCTCTTTTTTTATTTATCAACTTAATGATTGTTATTTCTTAAATAACATGCATGGGATACATTCAGTACAAAAGATTATTGCACACAGTAGGAAGCACCACTCTAACATCTGGCTTATCAAAATGACAGAGGAATATAATGCTACCTATTAGCATCTGAAAGAAATACAGTTCAAACCTCATGTTGTTATACAGGCCAATATAATTGGTGTGAAGCCTAGTTCTGAAAATATGCTTCATATATTTTTAGTAGCTGATTTCTTTAGGATGTCAGAGCAACTAGGACAGATGCGGACAGCAGTGGTGTGAAATGTGATTCATAACACTCCTGTCAATCAAAATTACTATACTATTCATATTCCAAGATGCTGGAACTAAATGCTTTTTGTCCTACATGCAATCCGTTAATATACTAGCATTTTTATTGTGTTTGCAGACATTATTTATTCAATTTAGTAAATGAGAAATAATGTCTGCTGGATACAAGATGCATGAATGTATGATGTGACTGTGTGGTTCATGTCTCCACAGCTGAGTGGTATCAAGAAGGAGAAAGATGGAGAAGATAAAAAGAGAAATCCCATCCTGAAGTACATTGGCAAACCGCGGAACACATCTCAATCCAGTAAATCCAATACACACATTTATATGTGCAGTGTTTGTGAAATGGGAAACATTAAGATAAATAAAAATATGCTGTTCACAATCCACTTATTCTCATCAGAACAGAAACTGTATTTATTTTGGCTCTAATATGCACATTTCAGGCTAAATTAATTTAATATATATCAACAAAGGCAAGAATTAATGTGATATTTTTCTCAAACTCCTTTATTTCTCACACGTTGAACCTCCCTGTAAGTCCTCAGATCAGCCTCTCTCAGAAACAGGCATAAATGCGGGCGCCTCTGACTGGTCAACTGGCGGCAGAAGTTGTCCAGAGCGCACGCATCAGCTGTTTTCGTCATAGTAACAGCAGCAGAACTAGTAAAAAAAAAAAAGTATTAAACATCACATTAGTGTAAAAAGCTCGGAAGGCTGAAAGAGCATAATGGAAATACCAGTCAGCGTCTGGTAGTATGGACACAGTGTTGCACCACATTATAGAAAGCATTCACACACACACACACCTGACCTTCTCTCTCATTGTTGGTGTCACAACATTGATTTCTTTTGGAACATTGTTTGCTTTGTTGTTTAGGTTTATTTATTGATTTCTTATGTTTTCATGGAGTCTTGTCTCTGATTTCATTGTTTCTTTTTGGTTTGTTTTGGTTTTTGTAGCATTCCATGTCCCGTTGTCCCCTACTGAAGGTACATCATTTCTGTTTTGTTTGTTTCTCTTCCGTTAAATTTAGCTTTTTACTAAATCTGCATTGTTTTTCCTCATTATATGCAACATTATCTGTTAATATTGTATTATTTATTGCATTTTAACATCCAAAAAATAAATACATTTTCTGTACAGTTCGTCCCGGCAGTGTTAGGAACATCATTCAGCAGTTTGAGAATAGCCCCGACGTGCTAGGAGAGGAGGGCGCCGACCCTGCAGACCCCCAGCGTCTCTCCTCCAACAGCCTGGGAGAAGAGGGGATGGACAGGTGGTTACTTACGCTTAACACGTCTGAAAATGTCTCCATCATCTAATCTAACGTGCAGAAGTTTATCAGTGGTTCCTCTAAATGGCTTCTCTCTGAACAGTCCGGCGGTCTCGACGCGTCTGGCACGTAGCGAGTCGCTGAAGGCTCAGGGAGAAGGGCGACGCCGGGGCATTATTTTAGGAGCCGAGACTGTCCCCCGTTCCCGTAGCGACGTGGATATGGAGGACTGCGGGGAGGAGCAGTCGGGCCTCCGGCCTCTGCAGCACAGCGCCTCGTCGTCTGCGTCCAGCAGCTCTGCCAGGTAAAGGTTTTACCGGGTCGGACCCCTCAAAGCAGCTGCAGCCTGCAGGGGGGGTCTGCTGTCACATTAAGCACTTCACTCAAACACTTTACACCCTTTGCACCACAACAAATTTAGGTTTTGTCTTCATGCCATCTTTCTCTCCACTCTTTTAAACTCAGGTCTCTAGAGAACCCTACACCCCCATACACCCCTCGGTCTAGACGCAGGTGAGTTGCCGTGCTGTCCATGCAGAAGCGAAAGATGAGCAATAAAGATGGCACACGCTTCAAGTATCAGCTTTGACTTGCTTCCAGTCACTGAAATATAATATTTATCTCTGTAAAGGTTGTCACAGTTTAAAACGATAAAAAATGAAAAAGCAGGTTACAAATCGTCCCTTCTGCCTTTTTCATAACTCCATCTATTTGCTCACACCCGTCCGCTCCTCTACTTGTGTGTTATGAATTTGTAGGAGTGTGGATTCAGCGTTATTGCTGCTGCCAGATGCTGCAGCGTTGGAGGATGAAGTGTGTGATGGTCACAACTGGCAGGATACAGTTTCTCCTCAGCTGCTTGCAACACTCAGCCCGAGGGAGGTGGATCGACAGGCTGTCATATACGGTACGATCGGACTGAACAGTCGAAGAATAATAAGAAGTGAGAGTTGGAGTCTTTAATCGTGTTTCACTTCCTCATCCGCAGAGCTGTACACCACTGAGGTGTCCCACCTGCGGACCCTCCGGGTTCTAGACAAGGTTTTCTTTGAGAAGATGAGGTCTGTGCTGAACTCTGAGGAGCTGGCCTGCATCTTCCCGAACCTGCAGCACGTCTACAAACTCCACGGTGAGTTTTCATCTCCGCCCAGAAAAGATTCCAGATTCTGTGCACTGAAAGAAAAACACTCTGTTGTCTTTAAATTAACATTAAATTCAATTCATTTCTTTTAAAATAGCAAATGAAATGTTCAGTTTTGCTTGGCTTTTTTGCATTATAGATTTGTTGCAGGTATTAGAGTTAACAGCGATTATGTTGCTTGATTATCAAAAGATAAAAAACAGCTGGATGAGACTAATAGAACTTCATCTATTCATTAAATTTCATTTCAGGTTTCCATCCACTTTTTCTACCTAAAGTTTGATAAAACTGTTATTTATATACAACCAAAAGAAGCTGAACAAAGTGCACATTATTTGTTGGATATAAAAACCATAAATATGGTAGTTAAATGAGATAAATACCACGTATAGAAACTCTTAAGAGCAGAAAAATAAAATTAAGCTGTTAATTGGTGTTATTTCTATAAAAGGTATTCATGATGAATGCAGCTGTAAATGTATCCTAACATGTTAAGTTTTGTCTCTACTTAATGCTTCTTACCGTAGTTTTGTTTGTATTTCACGTCGTGTTTTGAGTCAGTGTTGCCAGGTGTCTGCGTTGCTGAGTACATGATAATACATGAAGCAAATACAAAGTAATAGCTGCTGTGTAATCTCAGCTTGCTGCCTCGCTGCCTCGTCAATATGAGCCTTAACTTTGAGCCATAAAGTCCCGGTGTGCCACGGTGCTGTTACACTCCGTTCAGCAAGGTTTCAGTCATTTTACAAATCTGCTTTGTGTTGATATTTGGCCTGCTTCCATTTCTGTCCTGATGTTCTGCATCATTTCTTTGCAGCAAGTCTGTGTGAAGCGATGAAGAAGCGAAGAGAAACTCCCACAGTTCAGGAGATCGGGGATGTTATGCTTGCCAGGGTGAGACTCATGTCTGGAAGATTTTCTGTCTCGTCTCTTCAGTCTCTCAGCAGCTTTGTGTTTTTTGTTTTTTTTTTTTAGTTTGAAGGTGCAGCCGGGGAGGAGTTTCAGGAGCAAGCGACGCTGCTGTGCTGCCAGCAGTCTCAGGCTCTGGAGCTCATCAAGAACAAAAAGCGGAAAGATCCACGCTTTGCTCATCTTATACAGGTACACTCACACTCACACGTCATGCTCATTGTTTCTGCGTTTCTAACAGCTCTGCTTGTCTTTTCCCAGGAGTGTGAGGCAAGTCCTCAGTGTCGAAGGCTGCAGCTCAAAGACCTGCTGGTGTCGGAGATGCTGAGAATCACCAAGTACCCCCTGCTGCTGGACAACATCATCAAACACACAGAGGGTCAGGAATCATCTGGATGACGTCATCTGTAGAAATGAAGACATTTTGAAGAAAGATGTTTTTGTTTTTCCTGCAGCCGCTTCATCGGACCTTCTCGCACTTCAGCGCGCGCAGGCTTGTTGCCGAGGGATACTGCAGGTTGTCAACGAGGGCGTCAGGGAAACTGAACACCGTCAATGCCTCAGCCAGTACCAGCGCAGACTGGACGCTGCTCCGCAATTCAAGGTTGGACAAGATTCTTTTTAATTAACAGTTTAAGTGAAGGCCGCAGAGACGTCTGAAGGTGTTTTTACTTCTTTATCACAGAATCTGGACCTCACCACAAAAACAATGATTCATGAAGGGCCTCTCACTTGGAGGATTAACAGAGACAAGCAGATCGGTGGGTATCAGGGTTGATCTGTACGTCTTCCTTTTGGTTGGACGTTCCTTAATGCCGTTTCTGTTTTGCCTTTTCAGAGATTCAGGCACTGCTGCTGTCGGATTACCTGGTCCTCCTGCAGAGAGGCCCCGACGACCGGCTGCAGCTCCGATATCCATCCCGCTGGTTGGGAGGAGGAGGAGTTGGAGGCGGAGATAGCAAGACTTCTTTCAGCCCTCTGGTGAAGCTGGACTCTCTGCTTGTCCGCTCAGTAGCTACAGGTATCCTGAAAGTGTTTCTTAGAAAGGCATAATCATTTGTTTTGGGTCTCATCCTGCCACCTCATGGCTTCTCTCCAGACAACAAAGCTTTGTACGTCATCAGCGCCACAGAGAGGCAGATCTATGAGCTGGTAGCGGGGACGTCATCAGAGAAAAACAAGTATGTCCTTCCCAGTGGAGTGATGGGTTTATGTCTGATTGATGGCGCTCTAACTTGTTTAGTTTTTGCTTTACAGCTGGAAGGTTTTACTGGAAAAGGCCATCCTCTCAGCTGGAGGCTCATCCAATCAAACAAAGCCCGCGTCGTGAGTTCAATTAGTCTTTTTCTCAGTTTCAGCATAGATGTACAGATTCTTTACATCCGTGTTATTTTCTTATTTCCGTTAGTTCTCCCAGTCTACGCAGTGCTTCCCCTGTTTCAGCCGACAGTAATGTCTTTGGAGGTAACAACCATAATCACCATCCTAAAATGCACAATTAGATTTTTCTAACTTTCTGACTTCTTTAACTCATTGGAACAACTGTGTAAAATCCATTAGACACCTCTTTGGCCGAGCAGTCTGATTCCTCAGAGATTAATTTCTCTAATGATGACAACATCTCTGACAACCCCCCCGCCGACCAATCTGCATCGTTCAGCTGCAGCGAAGGACAGGCGTTTGGCGTTGCAGAGGCTGCTTTACAAGACGGTGGGATTAAATCCAACCTGGCAGCAGCTAATAGAGACATAAGCATAATGAGAATGAAACTTTTCTTTGGCGTCCTCGCAGTTGAAACCCTTCGGCAGCTCATATTGCGGGATCTGGAAGAAGACGGCTGGAGCCACGATTCAGACGACACGCCCACCAACGAGACAACCAATGGGAGAAGCTCGTTTACTGAGAAACAGCGACCAGAGTCTCTGGAGACCATTCTGAACTTCAGCGTAAACGAGTGGGACGCAGAACCGGAGGAGCGTCCAACGCCTTCAGCCTCGCGGCCGACGGGCGTTCAGGTTGTGAGAAAAGGTAACGGATGAGGAAATTTCCCGGCTGATCGTCTTTAACGCGGTAGCGGCTTCTCTCTCCTTTACCCGTTTCCTTTGAGACTGATCTTTAAATGATATAAAAGTGATTTTGTTCTTTAATTAAATCTCATGATTCTTTGCATGTTTTCTCTGCATGCTGCGATTGATTTTTTTTCCTTGCATTTGTGAACACAATGACACTTGTTTCTTCTTAATTCTTCACTTCTTTACACGCTACACACTGTTTCTGTCTTGCACATCTATCCTTGGTGCATAGCTGTGGTTGCGGGTCCTCTTCCTCCTCCTTCCTGTTCTTCTGTCCCTGATGGCATCACTGATGATGTCGGCCCACCTTCCAATCAATCATCCAAGTCAAGAGGCGAGGCCAAAACGCAGGGTAATGATGACCGGATCGGTCCAATGCTCCAGCTTTTATCAGACAAACACGTATGAAACAGATGGATTCTGTAATCATAAAGATCTTCCTCACCAAACCCTTCCCTGTTCTCTAGGAAACATTTTCTACTTGGTGATGCCCACGGAGCAGGGAGAGAGCGTCACGGATGATATTAATGACCCTCCTACGCCCACCGCCACACACTTCCCTCAGCCTCCGGAGGAAGTGATGTCATGTCAGATGCAAGCAGAGGAGGAAGAGGCCTCCTCTGCAGAGTTCAGCCAATCAGAGACTATGCAACTGGAGCACGAAGAAGAAAAAGAAGCGGGCCCGTTGAAAGCTGCGAATCAGAGTCATGTGATCAAAAACGTGGATGAGATTTTTCACACGATTGAAGGGTTGATGTGCAAGTTGCGCAAACTGAAGGTGCGTTTTGTAAACAAAGCGAGACGAGCTCATTTAGTTTCATTGAACAAAACATTAACGCCAAAGTTTCAGTTAAGAATTTAAAAACTTTTTTTTTAGTTCTCTTTTTCATTTCTGGGTTGTACTGGTGAGTTTTTTTTTTTAAGACAGAAAGTAGGTAGAAACATGTATGTTATAGGTGTCTGGTCCTCGAGGGCCATGTGTCCCTGCTCCAACACACCTGACTGAAATGAATCAGTCACTGTGCAGAAGTTTAATAGGCTGTTGGAGCCATTTAATGTAAGTTGGAGCAGAGAAGCATCAGTAACCTGCAGGACAGCGGTGCTTAAAGACAGATGGATCATCTCTGATATGTAAAGGCAAAACAAAAATACTTAATCATACGTTTAGTTTTACAAGAAAGCGGAGTGTCACTCATGTTATTATTTCAGGAATTATTTGTCCTCAATAAGCTTAATATACTAAAAACTATTGATCTTAAACCTGGAGTCCCTGAAGAGCACAGGGGTCCGTAATCATTTGATAATGCAGTAATGTGTAATGTTCATGTGTAATTGTTCACATTAAGGCCATGTCCACATGGAGATGAGTTAAGGTGAAGTATTTAAAAGTAATTTAGATTTTTCATTCATGTTTTTTTTTTTTTTTTTTTTTTTAAACCGGGTGCTAAAGTGAATAAATCAGGGTCACGAAAAATCATCGATAATGAAACATCATTTAAGAATGCTGAAGTTTGTTCTTATTTCCACGAATTAATAAAACAGTAAGGCTATATTTATATTCTGGAATTAGCCAGAATGCATGAGTGTTAATAAAAAAAACTAGCCAATGAGCATAAAACCTAGTTTCAGCATAGCTTCATAGTTGCATCAAGGGAGTGTTGAGAGAAATTAGTTTGGGAACTGCTGCTATAAACCATTTCATTAGTGACACAGTAACCCATATTTGACTTGTCAGTGTTTTAATTTGATATTTTCTCCACAATGAACCACCAGTCTGTCCCAAAAAGACAACTAAATGTATCATGAGGTCATTTGTCGTTGCTGATAAACTGTCTGTGTCCTATAAAGAGTCCGACAGCATTCGCAGCACTGTGTTGAATACAAATGTTGACATTTAAAATGTAATTTTTGTTTTTTTTGTCATCACAGGAAATTGAGAAAGCCCACCATCATCTCCTAGAAACTCTCAGAGAGTCTTCTGTCAATCAAGAGTCAGACGACCAACACTGTCGATCGGCGACTGTCTCGAGAACGCCCTCTATGGATCGCAGTTCGGGAGATGGTGAGTGTGCTCGTGGGTTTGGGGAGGGGGGGGGGGGGGGGGGGGGGGGGGGGGGGGGGGGGGGGGGGGGGGGGGGGGGGGGGGGGGGGGG
>JBAMHX010000006.1:14044983-14056812 GCA_037177515.1 Pseudomugil tenellus | reverse complement strand
CAAGGAGAAGGCAGTCTGTCACCAAACAGTTTCTCATTGGAATGAATGATGAGGTGTCGTTTTATTTCCTGGTTGATGATTGATTGCAGCTGTGATGAATTCTGGAGGTGCAGATTTGGCCAAACCTCTCCAGGTGAGGGCGCAAGTTGACAGGAGAAATTATGTGTGATTAGTGATATGATAACAGACTGAACTTTCTAAAAAGACGGGGATGTAACAACCACTTAGCATTGATGGAGTCTACACAGATGTGGAGGCTGCACAGGGATCACCAACTCCAGTCCTCTAGTTCTGGTGTCCTGCAGATATTGGACATGTCCCTGAAGCGACACACCTGATTGTAATGAATTAGTTAGTAATAGACTTGTGCTGAACATGACAACAAGCTGATGTAGATCCATCGAATTGGAAATAGATGTGTTGCAATAAGGAAGCATCCAATCCAAGAGTTGGGGATTCCTGCGCTAATACCCCTCCCCTCTTACACACACACGCCATCAGAGATGATCTGCAAGACACCCATAGCTTCTAAAATAATATAGAATTTTGATTTACCACAGACCAGTTTCCCACTTTGTATCAGACTGTGTTCAATCAGCTTTGGTCCTAAGAACATACATTATCTTCTTTGCATAACAGAGCTTTGACCCACAATGAACTGTATTCACAATGAATTCTGGAGACGTTCCTGAATCAATGCAGTATTTTCCAGTAGAGAAGCCTGTTTTAAATGCAGTGCTGCCTGATGGCCTGGAGTTCAAGGCTGACCTTTAGTCTTGTTTCATGCACATAGAGGTTCTTCTAATTATGCTAATCCTCTGAATGTTTCAATATGATACACTGTAGATGGTAGGATGTGATAAGTCTTTGTGATTTTATTTTAGGATTATTTCAACAATTGTTCCACAATTTTCAGGCAGAATAATTGCTCAGGTCATGTGACTGGCCTGATGCTAGGTAACCTAATTATAGTTGAATGCTCCTTCCATTGATTTTGGTTTTTCTTGTTTCTTTTCTAGATTCTTTTTGTTCTTATTCAAACTTTTGTGCTGCTGTAAAATGAAAATGGGTCTATATTTTTTCAGGATCTTATATAATTCTGATCTATTGGGATAAAATTTGGGTTTATGTGATTTTCACATGATTGAACTCTGTTTTTATTTACAGTGTACATAGCATCCTGACTTTTTAGTATAGTAAACATACTTTAAAAGAAACTTATTAAAGTTGATTGTAAATGTGTTACCAGAGTAAATAAATCAATATTATTTCCTCCAATTAGATGGATCAACCTAAACTTCGGTGTTATCATCCACAGAGAACAGCACCAACAACTCCACAGGACAGTCCAGAGCCATGATTGCAGCTGCTGCTCGGAGAAGAGACAACTCTCACAACGAGTATTACTACGAGGAGGCAGAGGTGGAGCGGAGGGTTCGCAAACGCAAAGCCAGGTAGGTGCAAACTGAGTTTGGTTTTATATCATATGATTAACTCATTTAACTCTAGACTATTCATACTGTCTTGTGTCTCTACAGACTGGTGGTGGCGGTGGAAGAAGCCTTCACCCACATCAAGCGTCACCAGGACGAAGAAACAACTGCATCCTCTCCTAAACACCTACGGGAGGTGATGGACCCCAGGGAGGCTGCTCAGGCCATCTTTGCCCCCATGGCGAGGGCCATGCAAAAGTACCTCCGTGCCACAAGGCAGCAGTCCTACCACACCATGGAGAGCATCATCAACCATCTGCAGTTCTGCATTACACACAACATGACCCCCAAGGTTAGGGGGGGTTGCTTAGCGGGAATTATTTTCTACTAATGTTTATTCAGTTGTTTGTGAAAATAAGGATAAATGTGCTCGTAAAAGGGAATTTAAAACAACAAGTGTTTTATTGCTGTAAATACAATTTTCCTGCTCCTGTCTAATAAAAAAGAGCACAGCCTTAATTTAAATTACTCATCTTGATTATCTAGCTTATTACTGAAAATCTCACCCATCTATTTCATTTTACTATAACTTTTTTTCTGTCTTTTAAAGGCTTTCCTGGAGCGCTACCTTACCCCAGGCCCCACACTCCAGTATCTGGATAACAACAGGGGGCGTCAGTGGACACTAGTAAGCGAGGAGCCAGTGACTGCATCTCTACGCCAAGGCCAGGTCTTCTGCCTTAAGCGACTCGACTTCGCCCTGGTCATAACAGTGACACCACTCCCTTTCCTGCGCCTGGGCGAGGAGTTCATTGACCCCAAAAGCCACAAATTTGTCATGAAGCTCCAGTCAGAGACATCTGTGTAGGAGGAGGAAAGTGTTGAATCAAATATACTAACCTTTCAGGCTATCTTTTATATACCTTTTTAGTATTACATGGTCATTTTACATGGTATTATCTTTTTTATGAGTATAACATGAAACAACAGAGTCTAAATGGTTATAATATCACATATTCATACAGGAAAGAGTGGGCTGAAGTTCCTCTTTGGTGGCAAAAAACTAGAAAGGCAAGTGCTGAATGTTAACTTCTGATATTGCAGTGCAGGCTTCCTCTTTCATTCGTGGCTGGTGATACTGCTTGTGTTAGTACTTTTTGTTTTACAAAAGTGTGTCAGTGGTTAAACTGGCTACTTAAGTCCATACACTGGAATTTCTCTTTTTTTTGTAATGTATGCTTCATATATATTTTCCATAAAGTTGAAATTGATATGTTTGTATTTTTCATGCACTATAATGCTTGTCTTTCTGCAGAAATGGTCTTGTTCCTTTTTCTCTGTTACATTTGTTATTACTTGTTTCACTTGTTTCTTTCTTTTTTTTACTTTGTAAACAGATGCAGTCGGTGTAAAAATATCCTTTTGGACAGCTTTTAATGTCAATTTGGAGCAAATTTTGTGCATGTTTAATTCCCATTGTAGTCAAACAGAATGAAGAGTCTTCGTTTGCTTGTGATTGGAGAAGGCTTGGCGGGGTGGAGCCTTTTTACAAACAGTTGCATTCATGTCACAATTTTTTTTCATGTCCTCTTTTGCCACAATTCCTACAGAAGTAAACTATTTCAACACACAATTGCACTGATGAATAATAAAGAAAACACACAGTAGGTTTAGTAAACTGTAGGAAACTGGTCTCAATGTGATAGAGAGATATGATGCTGTGGGGGGAGGGGGGAGTTAGCTAGCATACGTTCTTTATGCTAGCTTTTTTCCATCACAAAAAATAGCTCTCATGGACCATCTGTGAGAGTGTGGTGAGGGATATGTGGTCTACCCAGGGAAGCGTGAGGGGAAGCATGTGTCTTTGTCCTTTCCTGCGAGTAACATGGGTGAAGACATTGCATGAGAAAAACCACCGGATCAGTCAGGGAAGTCTGGCAGCGTGCGCCTCTCAAGCAAGCACACTTCACTCATGATGTAAACCCATTATTACTTTATAACATTTGATCAACAGATGAAGCAAGCTAACATGTTCTAGCATAGCTGTTTATGCCATGTTTACAATTTGGCGTAAATGATGTTCACAATGGAGACTAACTGGATCAATAAAGTCCAGGAAAAACCCAATAATCTGAGATATTCCAAAAGCCACAATTTCACTCAACACTTATTAGTTGTGCATTTGATTAATTCAGGGGAGATTAATCAAAACTAAAATCCTCAAGAAAGCTTTGATTTGGTGGGTAATAAGTGAAGAAGTTACACCATGAGGCTGGTATGAAAAGAGTCTAAGTGAGACGAAGTAGGGCAGTACTCTGAGTACTGTGTGATTGTTGTATTATTGAATGTTACAAATCAGGATAAGTCACCCTTAAAAGGGGGCAGGCTGCAGTTTATGTACCAACAGGAGAACATTGTAAGAGATTTTGGTACATTTTATGGTGGCCACTTCCCATATGTGTAACTGTTTCTCATTCCACAACAGCAAGGTCCTTAACATTACTGTAAAGGTGAATAATTAAGCTTTCCATCAGTATCTAATACAAGACTGACAGGGACTGTTACATGGGGGAAATAATCAAACACAAATATAGCATTACTTTTTGTGCTAGCTTGTGAATGCTGAGAATAGCTGCTTTCTATATTTAGATCAAGTGCAGCTCATGGGTTGTGAAAGATGTCTGCACCCAAGTACTTTCTATGCAGCTGGCAAGCACGCCAATTTCGGATCTGTTTTTTTAAGACTTTTTCCCGAAACTAAACTCCTAACATGTCTTGAAAGGACATTCTATTAATAATGATTATATAGTGATATTTTTTTATGAGTTCATGTGTGTGGGTTGGAGGGATTGGAATATATTTGTTATAACTCATCACATGCGGTCATGACTTTAAAGATGTATTTTTGTTTCGCTGTGAAAATACGGGAAGTTAGCAAACACATGACAATGTGTGACAGTATGAATTGTCAAAATTTCCACTGACACAAATATATTGTAAAACACCATGGAAATTACCATAATAAAGAAAAACAACCTGCAATAAACAGAGATAAACACTGTAATAATGCATTTAGGGCGAAGTTTTGAATGTCTATTCAAAAATTTATTGTGCCTCCATACATAGGAATATATTTCAGTCTGAGCTCAGACATCATTTTCTTTCATTCATCTATTTATTACATCACTTAATCCAATTCAGGGTCACAAAGAAGCTGGAGCCCATCCTAGCGATTAGCAGTTCATCTCAGGGCCAACATTGAGAGAAAAAACAGTCTCACCCAGTCAGTCCTGAATCATTTTTAAGCATGAGCAGGCATAGTGATGGAGGAGAAAACCATCATAATGTAGACCCTTGTCCTTGGGCATTAGTGGTCTGTGCTGGAATTAAATCTTATTTCTTTCCCTTCGCGGCTTTGCACATAAACTATATTGCTCAACACTGCTCCCACAGTACTGCTTCGTCAGGGTATCCATCTCTATGGGCCTCAAGTGGACCAAAATACAACAAAATGCTCCATACTTGGCTTTAATGTATAGCACAAATAGGCCTTAGGAAGAGCAACCGTCCATGTCCGATCACTGACCATCTCAGCTTATATCTATGAGAGAGCCAAAACATCCAAATGAAAGAAAATCATTTCTGCCCCTAGTATTACCAATTTGTCCTTTTGGTGACTATCCATATTGTATGCCCATGTTTAGGGAGAGGAAAAAATATCTTAAGGGTGTGCTGGTCATGGTAAAGTACTGTAAATATGGTATATACCTTGATACAAAATCTTTACTTCCTCCTATCAACTAATAGTTTTTTTTAATAGGTTCACCTATTTTATTTTTTTAGCTTGTGGCATATTTTGTGATAGCTTAAATGGCTATTTATGCCAATCTGTATCAAAATGGCCGTCTGGATATTTTATCTCTCTTGTATTTGCGTTCTGAATTTGAACATGAAACCCTTTGAACTGTCTGACTCCTCATACTACTGAAAGGCTGCATTATGACGTAGAATGTTTTATGCTAATGCTAAGCTGGACTAGTTGAGTTAGTGTTCCCAGTATGTACCTCAACATCCAACACAGATGTTTGATTTGTGTTGCATTACCAGTCAAAAGCTTGCTAGGGATGTGATAATGGTGGGTCTGATCAGCAATAAGATTAATTATTAACATGATGCAGCTGACATTAAGAAAAAAAAAGAATATTGACTCAAGAAGGGCTGTGAAACACCATCACATACCTTTAAATGTCAGTGGTGGTGTTGTAGAGAAGGCCAGCGACATTAGTTTCCTGGGAGTCCAACTGATGGATAATCTTACTTTCAGCACAAGCACCTTAGCTGTCATCAAGAAAGCATATCACCAGCTCCACTCACCATGATGTCTGAAAAGTGCAGATGCTCCGACTTTCTTCCTCACCACCTTTCATAGGAGCAATATAGTCTGTTATGACCTACATTCTCACCTGATGGTCAGCAGCAATCCAGCACAGGAAGCATATCAGCTCAACAGGATTGTGAAGACAACTGGGAACATCATCGATGCTCCTCATTCTGTCAGTGATAGAGCTGGGAGGAAGCTTGACATCCAGCTGTGTACTTGAAGTCCACCTACATTTTGAAGGGTGTGGTCCTGCCCGTAGTCTGCATCCTACCATCAGAGAAAGGGTACAGGAAAACCACAGGTGCACTGGTTCTGTGCTGTGTGCTATTCTGCTTTAATGATCCCCTCACCTTAAGCTTGTACTTAAAAAAGGAAATCTTTCATGTTTGACTTTGTATTTTGTAGATTCTGGGCTGTTAATCTCTGGTTTATTTTTAGTTTTTACAATACATTTTCTCTTTATTTTTATAGAAATGATAAAGGAATGTTTGAAGGACCTGTAGTACTTTTTCACTGCTACTGTAAGTGTTTAGATGTTACTTCTCAGAGTGCAAAATGCATTTGCTATGCCTGTATCAAAGATAGAGTTATGACGTGCAGTATCAAAATATCTGTCAAACTAATAACTTCATAAGTTACTCTTTAAAGAAATGTCAAACTTGTTTGGCTTTGAAGCAACGAGGTGCTGTTCAAGCGAAGCCTTTGAGAAGCAGTAAATGACAAAGTGAATCACTAGGGGAGACTGGCAAAAATGCCGATTATTTAATTAAATGTAGTTATTTATTAAAAACCTATATATTAAAACTGCCACTAAAACTTTTCATAATAGCTTACATTTAGATATTTGCAAGGTAAAAGACACGTCACTTTGTGCTTCCTGTTTTAAGAGGACGTTTTAATTTCTTAAAGAGGAACTTAGTCTCATTGTTTCCTCTGTATGAGACCGTTTCTGTCACAATGACGCTTATAATCGTCTTTGCTTTACTCCTTCAAGGTATGTGCTCTTTACATTATTTGAAAAAATATCATCTGATTTTTGAGAATTCGACTTTTAGGGGTGTATTAATCTTGATGCCAGACCTTAGTGAACCGCTTTCTGTTAAGAGTGAGAACATTACATGTTTTTCTCAAACTGTTAGTGTCATATATAGAGCGCCATGTTTTGACTCTAATCCTGTAATGCTGGTCCTTTGGTTCACCAGACCGGTCGCCTTTAGCTTTATGTCTTTAAATATAATTACATTATAGGTTACATTTCATGTCTAAAACTTAGGAGGTAGAAGTACTTCTACCTACTAGGTTTTAGACATGAAATGTGAAGATGTAAATATTGTAAATATTGCAAATGATGTAAATATTGTAATTGAAATAAAATGTTTAAAATGAACTTTGAAACCTAGAAGTAAATACAAATTTGTGTTTTTAAAAGACTAGGCAGCCAATTTTACTGAGTGTATTCTGTTATTCACTTCCTGTTTGTCTTCTTCCTATTTAATATAACCCACACAGGTACATGCATATTAATGAGGAGTTTTTATTAATTTATCATTTCCATTTTAACCTACTGTTAAATTGATACATTTTACTTTAATTTATTGATCATTTAAGCTGTTTCACCATTTTACCTCTGATACTGAAACACACACACCCACACACACTTCTTAAAGTTGTTCTCAAACATTGCATTTTTAAAATTCAGCTCTCCTCTTAAACCAAAACCCCTTCTCTTGATGAAAACACATTCTTAATACTTCGCACTTTAATGATCAACCATTGTGGTAAATGAAAAAGATAGATAAATTGTGGAAAAAAAGGAAACTGTTGTAAACGACAAGCGGTTTGACTGGCTGTTTCCTGTTAGCATAACAGTATGTGCTATGCTACAGTGTCACAAAGCCCTCAGTAGATTTAAATATAAATATATATAAATTTCTCAATATATAGGAGCCCAACAAGACATTTTCTTTACCTCTTGCACATATACACATACACTGTGTATACATATCTAGAGATATTTAACTTTTGAGTATAATAATTATGAAAATGATATAGAAACCACAACTTAATATGTCCATGATGTGTGTCATGTGCTAGGCGTCATTATGGTCTTATGATGTTCAAATATGAAGAGTGTGATGAGGAGGAGGACTGTTTAAATGCAAGTTAATCATCTTGTTAAAGAAGACAGTGTAACTAAATAATATCCTCTGAAAATCAGTAATTAGAGCAAAGTTACAAGAGCACATAATAAATCCATGATTAATGTTAGTTTACATAATGGACATCTTAAGAAATCCAGGGAAATTTAGAAATAAGGTTATTTAATGTTTTTTTCCTGCTAAAAAAAAAACAAATTTAAAGAACATATAGGTTGAACTACCCAGGTAATCATTAAACATTGTACATGTGTATTAAAGCCTTTAGGCTTATTAAAGCTAAAGTCTTTGTGATTTGTAACTGTGAGAAAGAATAGCTACCAGTATGAGGAATGTTTCATTTTTGTTTGTTCATATTCAAAATAAGGATTTTTTTTTTAGTTTCATGAGCTTGATAGAAACTGGCATCACATGAATGCGAGCATCACAAACTGGTTCTGACTGGACTGAGTTGGATTGAATTGAACTTTATTCAGAATTGTGTTAAACTTGTTTACTGGTAATTTCTCTCTAAAATGTCAAATCAGGTGAATTAAGATTCAGATAATCATGATATTTAATCTTTTTATAATAGTTTCTTCATCGGTGCGGAGTCAGTCACCCATGGAAATGTCTGGATATGTGGATGACAACATCACCTTGCTGTCAGGAGCTGATCCATCGTGGAAACTTTCCACAATTGATTGGTCAATACCTAACAACACCTGGATAGCAACTTATTTTGACAATACTAAAAGCACTAAACGTGTAACTGAATATGGAGACAGACTTGTGCTTAACTCAAGCACAGGTAAAAGGAAATCTGCCACATGAGATTGTAATTGTTTTATATCTTCCCGAACTGCTTTCTTTTCTTTCCTTTTTGTTTTTTTACAATGTATTTCTTCCGTCAGGTGATTTGACCATCAAAAACCTGAAGATGAAAGATGCCAATCTGTACACTGTGAATTTTTCCGATAATGAGAATAAAAACGCAGCAAGAAAAATTAAGCTAACAGTGAAACGTAAGTACAAAGACAGACAGATTTGGCTCAATTTGTAGAAATAATTTACATATACAGACATTTTACTCTCATTTCTAAATTTTCAGCTTTTTTGATTTCTTTAGTTTAAAACTTTTTAACAAAATAAAATCATGATTTATTGAGTTCTTTCTTTTTATTTCATTATGCATATTTACACTCAGTTGTCACAAATAAGAGCTTTACTTGTTAATAATTTCATCAATAATTGTCCACCCTGCAGAACGCCTCCAGACACCCATCATACACGAGGTTGAAAGCAGTAATGAACAAGGAAGCTGCTTTATGGTGCTGAATTGCTCCTCTCTGGATAAAGGTGTTAACTTATCCTGGCATGTTGAGCCCCCTACTTTATTTGCTTGGCGTAAAGAGGGTGACCTCTCACAGCTCATAGTGAAGTTCAACCCCGCTGTGGACTTTAACCTTACCTGCAGCTCAAGACGGCTTACGGAGACTCAATCTAAAACAATAACGTCAAAGTGTATCGTTGGTAAGGTTTTATCTGTAATCATCTGTTTAACTAAGTACAGTAAAAGTGACCTGCACATACAACAGACATAAAATGATGTCCAGGTTTATGCAGGAAAGTGGCAATCTTAATATTTAACCTGGAGGTACAGCATACAAGTACTCAGAAAAGATTTTTGCTTCTTTTATCTAGTTAAAAAACAAGTCAACCCACAAGAATCAAGGGACAGGTGTAGTCTTTTGTTCCTTGTAGGCCTCCTGGCTGGATTTATCCCATCATGTCTGTACTGCATTTGTCCAGGTAAGATGAAACTTTAAAATAAATGTTCAAAATGTCATTCTAAAGAATAAAGTATCAGTAATCTTAAATTTTTTTCTTTATGATACTAACACATAATTTTTCATTGACACGAATGTGATACATGCATCACGCAATACCTTGTTGAACCACATCTGGCAGCTATTATTAAGTATTTTTTATTGTTGTGAGAGGTAGTTTGACCCTCTGTGCTTTAAAGTATGTGTGTTTGTTTGTGTTAATTATGTTTCTATTACAGATTATTTTAAAAGTTTGTGGCAGTCCCTAAAAGGTATGTTGTCATTAATTCACAGTAAGACTTATGTCAGTTACTGTTCCATTAATTTATCTATATTTTCCTTAATTTCTCCAGAAAAACTGTGAGACAGAGCTTTTGAAAAGTAAGTTTATTTTTCAGTTTAATTCAAGTTTTTTTTTTAAAATACTGGAACTAAAATGTTAGAAATTTCAAATAATAATCAGGTTTTCTCTCTTTCCTCTCTCAGAGAAAGTTTAAATGCTATCTGAGTATACTTGTCCAAAAGTAGCTGCCATATGCCCCATTGGATTATTTTAAACACTCAATTTACAGAATTGGCTAAGAGTTTGGGCCTAACCATTTAATGGACAGGTGTTACTACATCTGTCTGTCTGTCTATGCATACATATACTTGTGTGTACAACTTGCTGTCTACACTCAATTACAATATATGAGGCTAGTTTCTCCAAATAAGTAATTTAGAATATAAAATGTCAAATGATGTGCCAGGATAACGGAAGCTACAAGGAGCCAGAAAGACTAAAATGCTAAATCTCCAGTAAACCCGTATGTCCAGCATCGCATGCTTTTGGGAATCCTTAATTCCTAAGCAATAAAAAAATAATCACCTTCCTCTCACCTCTGTATCTCAGATATGAAGCCAACAAAGAAGCACTTGAATATACAGCCCTTCTAATGATCAGTCAGGGTTTAATTTAGAACATTTGTATTATAAGCACACAAATTAAATCTGTGATGAACTGTAAACCTATCCAGGCTGTACGCTGACTCTCCTACTAATAGCTGGGATAGGCTGCTGCTTCCTGCGACACTGTATTAAGCCATATAGAAAATGAATTCAATCATTTTTATCAACTATTTGTCTTCCGTGTAGGCAGTAAGTAGGTTGTGTAACATTTGTTTTCTGCTCCGACTTTGAATGTCACCTCTCTGGAACTGTTGAATGTATAATTTAGTGCTAAGCTGCACAGTATTGGTGGTCAGCATTGATACCAAACAGGAAAAAGGTTTCTGCTTTGAACCACAGTTCAAGTAAGCATTTTCACTCCAGGTACTCCAGCTTGCTGCCACAATCAAACAAACAAACAAACAAACAAACAAACAAACAAACAAACAAACAAACAAACAAACAAACAAACAAACAAACAAACAAAAAACAATCAAACAAACATACAAACAAACAAACATACATTTTCGTACAATTAAGCATGTTTATTTGTGTTTTTAAATAATCTTACAATCCCACTCTCAATAAAATACAGAGAAATAAATAGTTAGTACTATCACATTGAATACTGAAACAACTTCTATAAGTACTGACGCGATTAAGGATGAAGTCATAGAGGTTTAACTTGTACCAATCACAGAATAATCAGTATGTCATATATTGATGACTCTGCACTCTGATCACTTATTTTGTCCACCATGTGCTAAAATATAAGTTTACTTTGTTAATTTACGTTTGTTGTTTCTTTTGTCAAAGATTTAACAAATTTATTTTTCATGTTTTTGTTATGTTTATGTATTTTTTACTTTGTTTTTTACATATTTATAGTGATGCATGAAAGAGTCTGTAAGTTACTACGTCCTTGCCTCGCTAATAACTCACTCAGTTGCTTTTATCTTTTATTTGTGTTTGTGTTGTTTCGTTGGGAATGTAAGAAAATTTAAATGACCAAAATATACCAATATTTTGGTTGACAATATTATAACAATAAACAATACAACTATATTGTTTTTTATGAGCAGATCTTTTCTCATGAAATAGATTTCAGTTTCAGTTATATATAT
>JBAMHX010000006.1:13949180-13983048 GCA_037177515.1 Pseudomugil tenellus | reverse complement strand
TATATATACCCTTGGACTCATCCTTGTTGAAGGACAGTCTCCTTCCCGACTTCCTCACAACCCCCCGGGAACACTGCATCCAAAGTGTGCAGGTCATTGATTCCTGCAGACTGGAAACCAGTGCTGCTTCCAGTACACCACAAAAATCTAATAAATCTTCTGAAAATGATTGATTTGTATATTATTGTTTATTTTGAAATGTGTATGAACAATGGTTTCTGTCTGCATTTCAGCCCATGTGTGAGGGTTTTTTCCAAGCTTCCTACTAATCCAGACACATCATAGACTGATTTTAATCTGGAAAATCTTACATCTGATTTAATGTTTTCCCCTCTCTGTGTTGCTGATGAGCTTTAGCCCCTCACGACCTTGCGCTTAAATGATTCATTATCTTAAGGAAATTGAGTTTGTTTTTCTGTGATAACGAGATAAATTTTCCGTTATCATTACAAATCAGTGTTAGAAAAAACATGCAAACACGAACGCTGTCAGCTTCGGTATATAAGACTTCCCACCAGAGATAAAGAATTTGAAATAAACTTTAGCGTGCTCATTAGTTTATCAAAGACTAAAACCAAACCAGGTTCCTGTTGCAAAACCAGGCCAAAACATCAGTGAATCTAAGATAAACTTAAACTTGAAAGATTTTTTAATGCACAAACTTTAATTTACATCTATTTGATGTATTGACATTTGTGTAATCAGATCTTTTTCCATTTTTGTTTGGGTATGGCAAACATTTTAGATTTTAGAGTGTATTTTTGTTCATAATGTCAGCATAAATGAGCGCATGAGGCTGTATGAGAAGAGAAGGTGGTTCTTGTTCTCTTTTTTTTTTTTCTCGGCACCCTGATTGGAGCTTTTCCCAACACGTCAGCCAAGCAGAACTGTTTTTCTCATGGGGTTTCCAAAAATAATTGTGTTATTGGGTGTAAATTTGAAGTGGATGTCATTAATGCAGAAAAGCCTGAAGTAGAAAGTTGCTACTTTCATGTTTATGCTGATGCAAAAGGCAGCAGATAGTTTTAGTGGTTGGGGCAATGGGAAGGTCTGAAAAAGCACATCTACGGACACGGACATTGCTGCGTGCACAACCCCTGCAACGGACAAAGCTTCTTGTGACATTTGATGTTACTGAACCCAAAGGTGCTGAGCAAAGTTCTCTGTTCCCATAGTAACAAGCTTTAAATGAGAGTACAACCCTTAACATTGTACTCTCTTACAATTTAGGCACTTATTTATGTATTTTTTTTCTTGATAAAAAATATGTTTAGAGGCAACCACAGACAAAAAGGAATGTATAAAGGATTCTCCAGTGCTGAAGTGTAATTCAGAATATCTGGCCTTCCAACAAGAAAAGTGAATTCAAGTCTAATTTCACAACAAATACCTTGAAACGGTGCTGTACATTAGTAACAGTCAGGTTTGTTATTTGCATCCCTCTCGGGCTGTGATTTTCGTTGTTTTTAGGGTGCGACCAGGTGCTCAGGTGTCTAATTTCCTGCCTTGTGGTCCTCGTTTGGAACATGTGTAGGCAGAGGGTTTTTCTTCTGGGTGTGGGGGAGGAATGTGTGAATGTATTCTTTAGAACAGTGTATTGTTTTTTTTCCTCCGATGTCTATCTTACCTCTGCCACACAAACTTCCTGTATGTAACCACCTTTCTATGTCTGCTGCTTCAAACATTGCTGATACGCACACTCAGTGGGCTGCTATCTCTGACGCGCCCCCTTTCTCGCCCTCTCTCCTCCCCCCTGTAGCTTTCTTCTAGTCGCATCTTCTCTGGATCTGCTCCATCTTGCTTTCCACTGTGGAAGAGGGTGGCCTTTGTTTGTGTATTTGATGGCAGGGCCTGATTGACAAAAGGCGGAGTTTTAGTTTTTGCCACTTTGTCAAAAAAGGCAAAATCAGCCACGTATTTTCCAGAAGGGGACAAGGAGACGACAGGGGGGAACTCGTAGCCCCAGAGGATCTCATCCGGGAGGTAGGATGTTCGAACCTGGCAGGTTGCAGAAGTCGGCTCAACCGTAGCGCTCATAATCACCAGCAGCTCAAAGTCAGCGAGGTCAGGGTCAGTCCAGCCGCCACCTGCAGGACAAAGAAGAACGAAAGTTTCTGGTGTTTTTGCCCCCCAAAAAACAAATATAATCTACTTTTTTTCTCCTCTAGCAAAACAATCCGATTGCTGCTTTGCAGACAACAGATGTTTTCATTGCACTGCAACCACAAACAAAAGCATATAAGACATAAACACAAGTGTTTAAAACTGAATTTGGGCCACTTGGGGTTGGTGTAGCAATTCACAACATACACACATGCTAAACTACTAAAGTAAATAAATGAAAATAAGATTAAAAAATATAGTGACTCTCAAAAAACTGAAATCCTGACAGTTTAACGCCAAAGTACCCACCACATTTAACCAACGCTCCACCAACCAAGCATGAATAAAACATATTATTAGAACACACAGAAACATATGTTTGTCTGACATCAACACACATTTCCCACAGGACATGTCAGCAGACTTGTGCAGTCAAGCGAGCACACACCTGCATCAACAGGCCTCACTCAGAAATTCACACTCTGTCATCTGTCTAAACAAGTTCTCCTCCCCCAGACCCAACATCACTCCCACCAAGGCAAAAACAGCAGCTTTCGCAACAATCTTTACACACTGTGACACAAATATGGCGGAGGGATTTTCTTTGTTGCCGTGTCGTGGGTGGTGCATCTGCTCTCACTGATAACTGGTGGTTCGAACATTTCTCTGAGGACTCCAGTGTCCTCGGTAAATTACATCTTGTCCATTAGTTTGTACTATTTTATTTCCTTTACGCACAGCTCCACTACTTCCTGAACTTAAGACAACTCGTTTGTTATCTCTCTTTCACAACAGTCTTCCTGTCTTTCACACACACAACGGAAATTGTCAGATCATTCTGGATTAATCAGTTCATCCAGTAATGTTGTGACAGAAAACAAGAAGCTGCCTTAAGGTTAGAAAGTAGTGGAGCTGCGCACGAAGCCAATTGTAGATGGTTTTAGTGAGTTCATATCTTATCCTGCAGATCTCTTACAATATTCACACACAATAGCGTTTTAGTGTGAAGTAGCTCGACAACAATTAATTTAATCAAAATATTCCGAAAAATCAGGACTTCCATGGGGCTACATTTATAAAGCTACTGTCAAGTTATAAGCTTTGTTCACTGAACAATAACTTCAAAATAGATTATATCTTCATTTGATTTAATTATTCCTGCATATTCTGAACATGCAAAACAACTGCTCAGCCATGTAACACTTATAGTTTCACATTCGTCTTCCTCCCCAGGAAGCCATGCTAGATGTTTCACACCCTCATTTTGTACACCTGCAGGAGTTGTTTTCTTTTTAGTTTCATTATGAGTCATTCCTTTTAATATAATGAAAACAGGATAATTCATTGCTGAGACACATACTTTAATGTTTTCACAGTTTTATTTTTTGTCAAAGCTTGTGGTAAGGTGCATTTCAGCTCTGGGGTTTGCATGTTCCTACATAACCACCATAGTAGCTTCCTACAGATGCAATGATTCATATTCCGACTACAAACTCACAAAGCCAAACAGATTTACACACCGACACCTGCAGGCTAATCCAATAATCTTAAAATAAATGTTATCTGCATACGTTACACTGGAGGAGGATCTGAAGCATAAAATATAGAATTAAACTCAGTCATGAGTGTGGTTAATAAATGTGTCTGAGAATTGTGCTACATATAACAAGTGAGATCTTATATGTGAATCAAGTTTCAAGTCATCCAGGTAGAATAAACCCTCAGCAGATGATGAGTAATAATGAGTACAGAGCATGAAAGGACAGACTCAAGCGTCCTCCTTTAGTCTTTTCTTCTTCTTTCACAACATATAAAACAGCATTGGGTGGTCCACAGCATTAACTAGCGTTGCGGAGCAGCAACTAAAGACACAACACGTGTCTCATGAAACTAACAACAGCAACTTATTTATTGTGACTTCTTTTCTTTTGTTCTGTTTTGTTTTTAACCTGTAAACTTATGGAGCACCTTTGAATCTTTGCAGAGTTTTACAAAGTGCTTTTTAATGTCTTCTTCATTCACAAAAACACTCAAACACTCTATTAATGGTAGCGTTGCCATGCAGGGGTCTAATGTACTATTTGGAGCAACCAAGGATTGCCAGGGCAACTGGAGTGCATGGAGGGTCTGAGACTGTTGCTGCCAAATTTCCAATGATGGAAACCCACCACATATCCTTAACCATACAATCAATTATCTAAAGGTTCATGTCCTGAGAGATCTGTCAACCATATTTGATCTTAACTATGCCAGCGCTGGTCAATATGATTATGAGCCAACAAGTAGATGCTGTAAAATGAGCATACTTCCTAAATTACGTTTTCTCTTTCAATTGAAATACCCCAGAAACAATTTAACATTGGAATTAAGACAATGCAAATAAACGTTATGCCATGTAAACCTTTATTCTGAATTAATTCCCATGTAAACTCGAAGCCAAGTAGAATTTAAATTGGAATTAGTTAATTTGAAATTGATCATTCAGAATTAAAAGCATCATGTAACCATGTACAGTCTTTTTTGTTCTGCTTTATATATGTAGAAATATACGAATATAAGAGATATATAGAAAAAGTGAATATCAGTGTCTCATTAGTGATTTGGTGAACCTGCTTAAGAATGTGGAATTTGAGAGAAATGCATGAATATTACGTTGGATCACATATGAGTTGGAATTTATCCCAGCTAAGCTGGACAATGATTTAAACAATGGATGGTTGAAGGTATCACTTTGTACTGCGTGATATCCAACAAATATCTATGCTTTCAACAATTCCATTTGGAGAAACAAGATGGTTTATAAACATTTACAACTGAGAAACTACTTTGACAAAAATATAAGGGCTATTGGAGAGACCAGGTTGAATCTGAGGCATATAAGGGTAACAACAACAACAAACTGATTTCCAGGATTTATACATCCTTACAGCTTGAAGCAGGATTATCCACAACATGTATTTTTTTTTATAACGCCCAAAAAGGAAATGACCGTAACGAAAAGACCAGAACATGGTCAATGTTGGAGAAAATCCGATTCTACGTCAGGAGATCACTTCCACATTTTTTGAGAGTGTCCCGCCATACTAAAATTCTGGGCAGTTTTGATAGCAGTCAGTCATAGATTGTTTTTGACTTCAATACCACATACCTCTACAACCTGAACAAGCAGGGTCGGTACATATTACAAATCTTACTTGTGTGCTGTAAGAATGCTGTAACAAAGCATTGGCTATATATGTTAGGGTGCAGGTAGGTGGTGGACCCAAACGCAGGTGAGGAGGATAAGCAGGAGGCAGCCAGGACACAGTTTAACAGGGTTTATTACAGCACTGACACTTTGACTGACAGACTAACTAATTTATTTAATCATCCCGCAACTAAACAGACAAACCAAGGGACTTAAATACATGGGAAACGGGGGACAGGTGTACACAATCAAGACAGGTGAAACCAGTGAACAGAACAGGAAACGAGGAAGTCTACAAAACAAAACCGGAAACCAAACTAAAAAAAAACATAAACCCTAACTATGTATATATATATATATATATATATAATCTCTTTTAGGATCCTGCAAGATTTCCCACTTTTACTTTTATGAACTTTGTGTCGACGTATCTTTTTTTTAATGTTTGTCTTTATAAAATGAATAATAGAGTAGATTTCTGTAGCACTGTTCATGGCAATCAGTTTACTGTGAATCCATTATTCATCCGCTCCTCATTCATACCTGGTGGTGTTAAGCGACACGTGTAGTCACAGTAGCGCAGTGGAAATCTAGCAGCCAATGCAAACTGCCTCTCTGACCTCCACCGAACATTCATGCACATTCATTCATCCACACTGGAGGGAAGTGAGATGAAGTGTTTTGTCCAAGGACACAACAGCAGATAAACAGAGAAGCAGGATTTGAACTGCCAACCTTCCAGTTATTGGATCGGACTTGCTTATTCACCTGAGGGTTGTATGTTTGCTCACTCGGAACAAACAGGATCAGTTGATTGGCCTCCTGATCCTGATGGAGGTCTCTTCCTGTTAAACGGGAGTTTTCCCCTCCAGTGTTGCCCCCTGCATGCTGTGTACAGGAGACTGAATCCAGTTAATTTGATTCAGTTTATTGGATATTTTTGTTAAAAACTCTATTTATTTTTGTTTTTATTTCTATTAAATTTGGGTTGTGGATAATACACTGAATTATTCTCATTCGAATGGATTTAATGTAACATAGCTTACTATTAATAAACTAAAACTGAAATTAGGCTTCACCACATGTTTAGACACTGAAATAATTCCCGGTATATTTTAGGATGTTTAATGTCAGGTTTTCATGTCGTTCCAGCTTCTAAGACTTCATTTCATTATCTGTCTGTAGGCCAGGAAGCAGTGCAGATACAGGCAGGAGGAGCAGTGAAGCAGGTTGTTTGTCATTAAATAACAGGAAATCCAGTATTAATGGTGCTTTATGGAACATCAAGGGGAAAGAAAATATGCAGAATAAAACATTTTGATATGATAGATATTTGAAATATGGGCTAAAGAAGTAAAAGCAAACATCCTGCAGTAATGGCTAGTATGAGCGTAAATACGAGCTGTTTGGTTCTGATGTGGCTTCCAGTGATAAGAGCTCAGAGCTGGTGTAAGTGGATCTGTGCAGGTTTTGTGTCAGCACCCCAGACTGTACAGTATTGTGCTCTAATGAGGGGTGTCTAGGGCAGTCTCTCTCTCACACACATTCCAGCCACAGAAACCCTCTCCTCCAGTGCCAAACAAGCCCAACTGTGGACAGCAAGAGACAGCCAAGCATGAAGCACATGACTGTAAATACCAACACACCTACATACACATACACACTCAATGCACCACACTTTCTGTCATATGCATAAAACCTAACATTTCTTACCACAAGGATATTTTTCTTGTTACATTGCTAATTTTTACTGAAACAACACAGTATTTTTTCACATGTAAACTTCTGCGACAACATGCTACATTTCCACCATAATAACTGCAACAGATTGATACTTGTGTATCTGAACCTCTACACACTCAATATGTCATCTACCTTTTGCTGCCCAGGCTTTGAGGGGGCTGTTGTCGTCAATAACGTGGTAGAAGGTCAGTGGGATGATGAGGAAAGGGCTGTCGCTGGACGTGTCCACTTGGAAAGGCACGTTGCGCTGATCCAGCCGCACCGTCTCGCCCTCCTTTGTCAGGGACGTCTGAAGCAACTTCCCAGTCACCTGGGAGCCAAGATGTAGTCAGTAAATGTAGCCAAGAAGTTGAAGAAGGCATCCTGTAACCAGAAGGCCCCAGCTTTAATACCTGCAACGGTCAACATCTCCATGAAAGGTGATGTGCCCTTGCAGTACTGATATTCACTCAATGGACGAGTCCATTTCACACACCAGCAGGACTCTTAAGTGTAAAGCTATGTTTATGGATTGTTGGATCCCTGCAGGAATCAGAGAACCAGAAGGTTGTGTTGCGATAATGGTTTCAGTCAGAGCTGCTGGGAATGTCGAGCTGGTTTAGTAGAAAGCACCAGAACACTAAATGGAACCATTTTGAGAACAAAAGCTACTTTTGGTGACAGATAAAAGTGTTCAAAGTTGTCCAAATTGCATTTAGTTTTGATCCTTTAAGGCCCAACCCATAAAAAATGTTACGAAAAGTCCAGTTTTTCAATATCTAGATTTTATTTGTTCCTTTTAAGAAGATGCTTAAACATTTTGTAGGAATATTTATCAATAATTACTATGTGATAATTCTTATAGTGTGATCTTCCACTTTCTGGTGTTCATTAAGGACCAGAAGACAACAATCAGAAAGTTTTACCATAAAATGATGCCAAATATCCCAGAAACTGTGTGTATTATATCCCCTTATTGCCTAATGTTGCATATTTGATGCATACCCTTTTCTGGGACATTTTGTCACTTAATGGTAGAAACATTATTCAAAACCAGTTGCACACTATGTGATACTGGTCTGCTGCCCCCTGGTGAACACTAGAAAGCAGAAGACTATACATTATACTATTTTGACCCATCACATGGTAATAAATGGTAAAAATGTCAAAAAATAAATTGTCCACTTTCTACCAGTTTTTTTAAAGGGCCATAAATGGACTTCAAATTTTAAAAATGCGAGTTTTCTGAGCCATTGTTTTTTTTCATGCATTAAGGGGTTATATGTCACTCTGGGTTCTTCTGAGTTAATTTGGACAAATCTCAGAAATAAAAGTTCCATGTGACACTGAAGTTACAACTGAGGACAACTGAGAGATAATAAAAAAAACATAATAAATAACAAATAACTCCTTATAGATACAAAAAAAAAGATGGTCATTACCTGGCAACCTAATAACAGGCTTTTGCGCATGTTTGCCACTCGGATCATGAGACAGGGCCGTCCCTCGTGATTTGACACAACAGCATGTTGACTAAACTTCACAGTCTCACCTCTCTTTTTGGGACGGGCAACCTGCAGGAAGAAGAAAAGAAAAATAAGGCTGGATTCACGTCACTGCTGTCAGCATTTCTCATAACCCCCAGCAATCATTTACAGAGACTCATATTTTCCCTGTATGTACCAGAAAACATGACTCACATTGACCTATGTGTTCAGAAGAGTAATGAAGAATAATATTAAACAAGCACTCATGTATACAAAAAGAACATAAGCGAGGAGGAAACTACAGTTTATGACAGATAAGAGTGCAAATAATCTGTGAGAATAACTGATAAGTTGGAAATAATTAACACTGATAATTCATTCGTGGTCTCTTAAGAGTTCAGATTACTGCATAAACTAAGTCTATTTACAACTGAAGTTATATATGATGAAGATGATGAATAAATAGCTACGTGCAGTTGGTACTGAGAATCATCAGTGTCACCTGTTTTTGTCATTGATTTTTCATTAATCATTTAAGACCATTGTGCCATTTTATACCAGACTAAATATTACCTTTGCAAGAAATGTACCAGTGATGAAGATCTCCATCACCATGGTAATGACCAACTGAACAATAAGGAGCACTATTGCTACAGGACATTCCTCGGTGATGCACCGGAAACCATAGCCAATTGTGGTCTGGGACTCCAGAGAGAAGAGGAAGGCTCCAGTTAGGGTCTTCACCTCCATTACACATGGCGTATGGTTGGAGGGAGGATCAAACTCTGGTGGGAGAGAAGATGAAGAGAAGATGGATGTGATGTACACATTTTTTTTGGCTGCTCTTCTTTATTTTTTCTAACTTATAAAGAAAAATCCAAATCGGATGCACATGTTGAGTAGATTTATTTTTACAGGAGCTGGAAACATGAGTTCAACAGTATTTTTGTAATAATAAACTATAATTTCATTTTCTAGGACATAATATACTTGAGACTGTTAAGATTACGATCAACATCTCCATATCTGAGTCTATGTATGAGGATATGATAGAGTATAAATTCATCCAGGGGGTACGGTGAACCCTTGGAGATAGGATTGCTTCTAAAAAAAAAAAACACCTGTTTTTCATCCAAATCAGATTAAAATCAAGACAGAGAAAGGAAACTGGCACTAAAACGCAGATACATACTTGTTTTAATTAAACACAGCTAATTATGACTTAGATTAAATATGTTGTCCTTAATATCTCCAAACATTTGATGAAATCAAATGTGCCAACTAGAAATAAATGAAAGTGTGGGTTGAAAAAGTTTCCACCTGTGGCTGTAACGTCTGCTTTTTCCATTGAATATTAGTTTGGTGATCCCCAAACCATGATGCTCACACCACCATGCTTCACGGTTTGGTGGCTTTTCAAACATTTCATTAATTTGTATCAAAGTATTTCACAGGAGTTTGATTAAACAATATGATGGCCTAAAGTACACACAAAAAGCTGTTCTTATTTAGAAATGACTGATTTATATGACTTAACCAAAACTGTGGTTTGATCTGAAGAGGACTGTTCACACAGAATATCCCAGAAGTATAACAAATAGAAATAATTTGCTTTGGAGGACAAGATTCTTCCTTTTTGTTCTCCAAAAGCTTGTATAGCATGGCTTTTAATAATTTTCTTTTCAGGAGGTACCATTATTTCAAGGGTTTTACTGGACAAGCTTTTATTGATGCACGTTCAAATCACAAAAAGTACAATCATGCATGTGATATGAAATGTGATATGAAATAATTTGCATATGTTTCAGACCAAAAGGGACATCAGACCAAATTTAATTAATAATTGATTCAGAAAATGTTATTTAATTTCCTTTTTGAACCACACCTTGCGACTATATTTCGTTTTAGCTCCTTACCAATTAGGTCTCCGTGCACCAGGGCCACCAGGTACCAAAGCACCCCAAACACGAACCAGGTTCCAGCAAATGTAGCTGAGAAAAGGAAGAACTTATAGCGCCATTGCATGTCCAGGAAAGTTGTCCATAGGTCACGGAGGTACAGCGCCCCCCTTCCACTGACATGCTCAATGCGCACATTGCTTCGTCCATCTTTAGAGAGGACCCTCCGCCTCCTTCGCAAAGCGTTAGGTCCTCCAGCTCCTGTTCCACCTCCACCTGCACCAGCACTCCCAGTCGCCCCTGTGGATCCCAGTAGGGGCTTTGTGATGTCAGTCTGCGTCTGGGTGTGGCATACTTTCTGCGGGGAGGGGCCTTCTGAGGATGGGGGGGTCGCTGAGGTCATGGCTGTTGCTGCATGGTGTTGGACATGGAGAAAGGAGACATTGGAATGTGATGAGGAGAGGCGTCCAGAAAGGGTTTATAAAACGAATCAAAAAAGAAAAGATGGAGAGAATAAAAGAAAAGGGGTTGTATAGGTGGGCGTATAAGGGCACAGCAGGTGATTTCAAGTGAAAAGGTGCAGGATGTGTGAAGAAGAAAAGAAAAGGGAGAGTGTGATAAGCACATGAATGAGAAAAATGACAGGGTGGAACATTTGAGAGGAGAGGAAGGTGATCAGCAAGAAGGAAGAGAATAAAGGGATTAAAAGCACATTTTTAACTTGACAGTGGTGTAGCTGTCCAGGGTGGTCCATAAAGTAAGTGAATGTTTATTCACATGCAGGTTGCACGAGACACCTGCTTATTTCTGATGAGGAGACACTGAATATCTTTTATCAGTGAAAAGAAGCATCTTCTTTACATGTGAATCAGAAATGCTGGAATCTAAGCAAACCATCCTCCCCCAGTTAGCAAAAAGCTGCTTTTATCAACACAATAGATTCAGCTTCTCTTAACAAAAGGTGCAATATTTTCATATTTAGTCATGTCACGTATTGATTTTGTGTTCTAGTTGATTATTAGTGACATTGAATGAAGAGGCAGCAACTAATGTAACATTAACTAATAAAATAAATAATAAAAGTGGTTAATGTTCAAGTTTATCCTCATTTAACTGTTATAAATGCTTTTTGTCTATTTTTAATGAGTGATTTAAAAAATCATCCGATTAAGTTTCACTTCATTCAATACGGCTGTCCAGCTATTTAAATAAAGCTGGATTGTCCTGAGTGTAAGAAAGGCCTTCATCAGAAAACAGTGCCATCCCATAATAGTCAGAGCAGTAACAGGCTGGTATAAGTGGGTCCTTAAGTATCATTAGCTTATGAACTGAACTGATCCCCCCTGTGCACCATTTATACTTATTGTTACTGTACGGACTGTTCTCTTTCTCCTCTAAACAATCTTGTTTCTTTTTCTCCACATCCTTCTTCTTCTTTTCTTCCATCCTACTCGCTCTTCTTGTTTGTTCAACAACCTTTTTGTTCAGTTTTGTCTCTCTTCTTTAGAGTTAATATAACAAAGGCAAAAAACAGCAAAACACAAACAAAAGCCTCAGAACCAGGGCGATCTGATACGCTCTGTCCTTTCCTGTCCTTTCTGACCCTTGTCTCGCCTCCCTCCGTGTTAAAGCTCACAGCGAGTGAATGAATAGAGATCTGTGTTGAGGTCTGTGCTATGAATACTAAGAAGAGCAGGGGAGACGAGGGAGGGAGGCGTGGTTTAGAGCAAGAGCATGTGACCGGGCTTGGCCATGTCCAGTTGAACTCTGAACCCAACAGAGCTCCTGCCTACACAAACCGTAAACATACACTTTTGTCTTGTACTTTCAAACTAATCGACCAGTTGGGAAGTGGGACAATACCAGTTTGTTTGTTTAAAGCAGAACTATTCAGCTACACTTTTATTATTGGACAAATTGTAGGAAGGCTTTGTCCAGTGGGCTGTACTTTCTACTGTTACACTTATGTAGGATGTACAATTTAAATAAGGTTTTCAACATTTTTATTTAAATCATAAAATCATATAAAATCATAGTAACATTACCTGCAGTCTTTGGGTGCAAATAGGAAAAATAAACACAGCTAGGTTAAAGTTTAGAACTCTGTAACAATCAAAACTGTCCCAATAATATCTCCCACAGCACTTTTTTCTGTCTGAGTCTGGTGGATATTTGTTGTTAAAACTAGCGAGTCATCTAGAAGTAAATCTACTCATTATATTCTTATTTTTTTTCAGTATTTTTGAGCCTTGATAAACAGTCCAGATACAATTTCGTTTGTCTTTAAATGTCATAACATTTTAGAAACGATTTAAATCCAACAAAGAGTCCATCCACTGTAATCTGCTCTGAATGGAGAGATTTATTTAAAGGAACCTGAACATAGTATACATTAATATGCAACTAACAATAAAAATTAGTTGTTTTATTAAAGAGATATAAAATACAATTAGTTCCTTACCTTACACACATTGCACCCTGTCCTGAATCTTTCTCTGATTGTTTGTTTTTGGGGGGGGGACTTTACGCAGGTACAAGCAAAAGTGTATAATGTGTTGTTTTTACATTTTATGAATAGCAATAATCTGTTTATCTGTGCATTCTTATAATTTTGGAAGAATTCTATTGCACATTTTATTTATTAAATGGACAAGAAGCATTTTAATATGATTAGTATTATGAGTAAGGCCTTTTTGTTCATAAATGTGTCTGAATCATCAGAGGAGGAGTAGAAATGATGTAGCTGTTTCTGCAAGTAAAGCTGTAAAGACATTATCCATCTCATTTTTCCTAAACTGACCAAAAGCACCAGATGTTTTACATAAATTGTATAATTACTGATATTGTGTGTGTTCTATACACCTGCATCATAATGCATTTCACTCATACAACATGGCAGCTTCCTGAGCTAAATTATCTTATAAATTGGATTTTTAAAATATAGATTTTAAATGTGTATTTACTGTAGAGATACAGTAAATAAGGCTTATCAATTATTTTTAGCCCCCGATGCTTTGAAAGACCAATAATTTTGCAGTGCATAATGAGGTGGCACAACAAGGCAAAAGCACAACATCACCACGCTATTGTCATGATGACTGCAACATAAACATGAAACAGCAGGACGCTGTCGGGTTCTTCTGTGCCAAACCCGCACCGAAAGGAGGGACCCTGCTAGGCCTCCTCACGTCACAAACAAAACTGCACAAGAACAGCAAAGACAAGACTTTGGACAGTTGCCCAGGATGTGCAAGAGCACACAAGTGCAGGACAGTAAAAATGGAAGATGGGTCAACTAAGCAGAAAAGAAACAAAAGAACATAGCAGCATGTTTTGTTTTTATTTCTTTCTTTTTTTTTTTTTTTTTTTTTTTTTTGCTAATACAATGAGAGATGTCCGAACTTTAGTGTTTATCCTTTTTTTCTTTTTTTCACACACATGCCCACAGTGTTGTGAACATTTTAATTGTTTTGGAGAAATATAGATGACATCAAGAAAAAGTAGTGTTTGAGGTTTGTCATCTTCTCTCTGGCATCACTGCTGCTTGCTTTTCTGTGTATACGTTTGCAAAATTGAACAACAAAAAATCCCCGACACACAGAGTCTGGCCAGGCGGAACAAACAAGACAGACAGACATTAACAGACATGTCTGGCAGATGTTTGTCAGCTTGGTGTATAAGAAACCAAACTTTCAATTCAGCCCACATGTCCGATCATGTGTCTGGTTGAGCAAGCTGAGATTTCTCACACAAATGTTCCAGAAGAGCAGTGATTTACATCGGTATGTTGTATGATAAGGATTTAAAAAAAACAAAAGAAACGAAAGCGTAAATGTAGTAAACGAAACTTCTTAATATTAGATGAGGGAACTTGCAAGAAAGAAAATAAAGTTTGAGACGCAGATCCAAAAGGATGTTATCTGTGATCAATTTGTTTTTGTTTTATTTTTTACAACATTGGTTTTTGGACAGTATTTGGGATATATTTCACAAAATATAATATTTTTAAATTTTATTTAACTTTTTTATTTATATATTTTTTTTAAATACAAATATATATTTTCATAACTTTTATTATTTATCACCATGGACATAGTTTGTTCAGTCTAATTCATTTGTGCCAGAATCACATGATGAAGCAAATAACAAATAGAAACATGATCATCAAGTTATACTAAATTACAAATATTGTTATTAACAAATTATTAAATCTTTTGTTATTGAGAATTTAAAAAAAAAAGAGGAAACACCAATAAAAAGAGTGATCAAGTTATTTTCTCCAGCTGAAAGTAACTCTGAATTGCTCCTCACAAATAACTTTCCACCCTCAGTGGATGACCACACTAAGGTTAGGATCTCTTCCTCCCTGTCCGGCTCTGCAGCCCTCGTCTTCCTTCTGTCCTGTGCTCACAAGAATCCTTTGTTTTCGAGGAGATGAAAGGGACAAAAGCCACCATTGAAAATACGACTGGGCGAGCGAGTAAGTGAAAGAGAGAACAAGTTAGACAGGGAAAGGAGAGGAGAACCGAGCGTAGAAGTGTGTGTTTGTGTGTGTTTGCAAATGTGTTTGATCATGTGTGAGTATGTGGTGCTTGACATTGTGAGGGGGCAGAGATGGGAGAGGGGGCAGCAGACAGAATAATTGGTTCTGAGGGGAGAATTGCACATCGGGTGACAAAAGGAGTGAAAAAGAAGGAGAGAGATGGATGGAGATAGATAGAGAGGAAGGAGTATGCAGAGTGAAGGTGGAGGAAACAGATAGGTGACAAAAGCCAAACATTAGTATTCCAGAGGAAAGAGTAATCCCTTCCACTCTGTGCTCCTGTCCGGTGTCCACAGCCATAAAGAAACCCAGCAGCCAGTCCACAGCACTGAAAAGACTCTGTTCAACGCAACATGAATAACTTCAACCACTGTCCAGGCCACAGCAGCCTCTGCAGCGAGCTGAAAGGACTGTCTAAACATCAACGCAGGTCGTGCCAAACCGGCATCTGGTCAGTCAGTTCAAGACAAGAGAACCGCAAACTTATTGCTGCCAAACCGAACCACACAAATGAGCTGCTGTTGCTGCAACTTCTCCTTATAAAGGAAATGATTTAAGAGAATCTCATTAGGACAAAATGTTCTCCTAGAAGTGCCGTGCATGTCAAACAGCAAATGTCCTGGAGCTCAGGACTGCTGACACACTCCCAAGGAAAAGCTTTCAACACTTGTTGCTGCATTTCTCATGGTGTGTCAAGCATCTGCATCTGAAGGAAGAAAGTATTTCAAATATCCTCACACACCTTTCTGAGCTGCATTATGCTAAATGCTTGCTCATCCCAGCCAGTCATGAGAAAAAACGCCTCTTTTTACCTCATTTTCAGGCGGTTTGTTTTTCTTCCCCACTCCTGCGTGAGGTTCACTCAGAAGGGATTAGAGCATGTCTCTAAGCTTATTCCTCTTCCTGAGATGGAATGTGTTAAATTGTTGTAGAAAATATAATATAAAAAAGTTCACAGACAAATATAAGCTTAATAAATTAAAAAATATGTTTTCTGTCATCAGTTACACAAAAAGTAAAGCAGTCCAATGAGCTTCAAGTGCAATACAGTTACAAGCTTCTTTATAATATCACCAAAGAATATAAAGTTTCATAGACAGCATACGTGAAAACTATCGCAAACTCACCAAACCGTTGTGTCAACGTCTATTAGTGGGGCAACAATCTATTTGAGTGTTTACAAGGCAAACAACCTGCTGGATCAGACGTATGTGGAGGGATTGCCCCAATGTATCTGATGCAAGAAGCAGCTCTTATTGAGCATGATGATGATGATGAGATATTTTGACTGTTTTCATCTGCTCTGCTCATCACATCTGTCACTCAATTGCAATTGAAGTTTAAAGGTTGTCATTTTTACAGTGAGGGGTTCAACAAGGAGCCTCTAAATGTTCTCACGCTTTATTAACACAGGTCAAAGCAGGGAGATGTTTTCACAGCAGGTCTGTAAAAATCAATGACTAAAACCCATTATTGATTTTGTGTATAAAAACATCTTGAACAGCTGATTTTGTGCCCTGTGAACTAAAATCACAGTTTGTTTAACTTGTATTTGGTTTACGTTTCTTCTAAACCTGCATGATTTACTCTCATTGTGACTTGAGGAACAGGAAGTGACTACAAGCAGTAACCAACGGCGCTAACATTCGTCTTAATGTGTCTTCAGGCTGTTGGAGCCTTCATCTAAATCTAACACTTCCCTAAAGCATTCACTTCCACTTCCTTAGCCATAAACTAAATGTGGACAGTTACAGCACTTAACTAAATGAATGAAAGTAGTGCTGCTGTTTGCTACGATTATTCACTTTTACCATCTTCTCCTGAGACTAAAGATACCAAAGCTGCTCTTAACTAAACATAAATTTGACTGGATCACAACCACTGTGGTGCTCGCCTGTCAATATAAGTGTTCTTCAGGCTTCCACTGTGAGAGTGTGGACTATAGACTGAAAAAAACAACACACTTGCAGCATCCTTGTGGTTTGCACAAGTCTGCAATGAGGTGCGTTTGCAGATAACCGCATTTATGTTATAGTCTCTAGCTCTGCAGTAACTCCACCACAGAAATTACACACATGTGTTCTGCAGTCTCTTTTTGTCACACATCATAACGCTGTGGGTCTGCAGAAGTCCCACGTTAATAATACATCTCTCCATTCTGACCACAGCAGGTGCACCGAGACTGAGCGTCTTATTTTGCAATCAGTCGTACAGTTGCAACATGGCGTCCTCAGTGTGCAAATTCCAAATATTTCCCTTCAAAAACAGCTGAATCAACTAAAACACTGACACATTTTAATTCTACAATCAATGAATTAAAACTAGAGTTTAATAAAGAATAAGTAGGATATTTCTTACCTTTCTGCTGATTTCTAACAGAGTTTCAGGCTTTTAGTGAAGCTTTCAAATGATAAAAACTTTTCAAAAGTTTCACTGTCCAGTAAACATGTGGAAACAATGATAGAAGCTTTTTATCTGTCTTGGAATAATAAAAAAAAATGTTGCAAACTTTCAGAGTCTTGACAGAGTCATATTTGTTGATGGCCCGCACATGCTTTGCGTCATTCTTCTGCACCGCTACATTGGTGTCATCCTCTCCTCTTTGCAAAGGAAAAACTCACAAAAAAAGATGAAATGTGTCAGAGAGGCCTGGATGAGGATTACCCAGCGGTCAGTCAGTGTCTCCCAGCACACTGGCACTGGCAGCACCGGTTCCGGCTCACTCTTACTGGATCATTATGTAATCAGATGAGCACAGTTTGCGCTTTTTCTTCTTGCATGTGAAGCAGAGAGAGAGAGAGAGAGCGAGGGAGTGAGCCCTGCGTGTCCACTCACAGAGAAGTTAAAGTAGCTTACGCTGTCCACTCCTCCAGGGCCACACCAGCATGCCGCTCTATATAAACCCAAACGTATCACAAAGCCACTGTTTCTCAACATTTTTAATTCATTAATTCAACTCTCCTCCCAACTTCTCCTCCTACCCTCCCTCTCAGTGTCTCTCCCTGACTGTACACTATAAATGGGCCTCTTTGTTGCAAAGCCTCCTCCGCTGTTTCAGCCTTTGTCAACTTTCTCATGTAAATGTTTGATGGTTATAAGATACAAGCCTGGAAGTTGTTGCGCTGCAGCAGAGGTGTTTACAAATCAAAGGGGAAAAAATGGGATCCTTTTTTTGCCGACTTGGCATCCCTGTGAATGGATAATTTCGGTGCATCTCTGTGAGGCTGTGCCATGTCCGCCTGCAAGGAGGGGCCCTTGGTACTGTAAAGGCGAGTACACTTGGTCCTACTGTGAATGAAACCGAAGAGGAAGGGCAGGATTAATTCATTCACTAAAGCAACAGCCATTACACCCTCACACTTTCACCCTGATGGACGGATTTTGTCTCATTTTACGTTGAAGTGTCACTTGGAAAAACATTGAAAATATTGCTTTTGTTTGCTTTTTTATTTTATTAAAGGTTAATAAAAATACACTTTATGTTTATGTAGCTAAAAGGGGAGGAATAAGCAGCCAGAAATCCAGAACAAGGAAACATTTATGTGTCTGTTTCATGGTGATCAACAACGTTTTCATCACTTTACAAAAGAAAAAATCTTAAAGGAAATAGTTGGATAGTAGATCATAAAGTGATGAGTCATTGGTACAGCAGGTGAACAGTTGTGTGCATGTTTGTGCGTCTCTGTTCTGCAACATGTAGAAGGAAAGTTAATCACTTCTACAATGTGATTATTTCCTCAAATGTGGTTAAATATGTTCACTCTGGTCATCTTTTTTTTTCTTTTTTTGCATCTGGGTAAAAGAATAAAATGCTTTGTCGTAAGATTGAGATTTTGTGAACATTTCAACTTTTACTGTAAGGATGGGATTACCAATGCTAGATATTTGTACTTCTTCATACTTCTGCTTTACATTTCCATGGAAGATGCTACATCCTTTAGTTTGCATCAGTCCCAGCATGGAAACAGCTGAAATATTAGATCCACTGGAAAAATTTTACCTTAAATTTATAGCAAATTTATCCAATGTTATCATTATAATCATTTAGTAGTTAACTCCATGTTTCTGATGGCACAGTGACCTTTATAATTCATCACTGCCTAACGCCATCCCAAGGTTATTCCACAACTTTTACATCTGGGACAGTGTGTGACTTTGCAGCTTTTGGGTCATGTCACATGCTTGCACACAGATATTAACACACCAGCTGTTTTTATTGCATACAGTGGCTGATTCAGCGAGGAAATGTAAGAGCACATTATCGGTGAAAGCTAGAAAAAAGAAGAAGGGCAAACTGGTTGTTTGTTCTCAAAGCAGAGGTTACGAAAGTACAAGATGAGTTTATTTGCAGAGAACGTTTCATTTAGAATACAAGTCACAAAGCTTTATATAAAACTTTAGCATTAAAAAGAATATAAAAACATAATTGAAAAAGTTAAAGAAATGAAATAAAACCAGTAAGAAGTTTGAATAAAGTACATAAAATGCATGAACTAAACGTTACAGTGTGAGGACGTAACAGTTTTTATATTTACAGTATGTATGTAACTTCTTCATTACGACTCCTTGAAAATCCTGAAATGAAATGTTTTTGTTTCATTTTTCAATTTCTACTTAACACATGTCATAATAAAAGCTGGTCTGGCTGAATGAAGGCCTGCAAAAATGGAATTTTATATTAAAAATGACGGATGATCTTCCAGGACCTCAATACCCAGCAACATGGTTTACTATGTCACACCTAACCAGATGGTATAAGTGGAGTTACAGAGTTCGCACAAAGTCATGTCATGTCTCACACCAGAAACTAGAAACGGTAAATAACTGAAAAAGAAGAAGAAAAAAATGGATAAATGAGGTGAGGTGGAGCTTCTTGCTCATGTGTTGAAGATGCGAGCATTACCTGAACTAACACGCTGATAGGGCCGTTTGATAGCATTCACTTAGAGAAAACACGGGTAATATACAGTCATCCTGCACTCAGTACAAGAATTTTTTTAAAACATGATAAACTAATAAGGTTTACATAAACCG
Source organism: Pseudomugil tenellus (assembly GCA_037177515.1). NCBI lineage: Eukaryota > Metazoa > Chordata > Actinopteri > Atheriniformes > Pseudomugilidae > Pseudomugil > Pseudomugil tenellus. Next base: position 13,963,074 of record JBAMHX010000006.1, on the reverse strand, counting down.
TTAACTAATATTTTGTTGCTTCATTTTCCCCTCTGCCAAGAGGTCATGTTTTTGGAAGAGTTTGTCTGTTTGTTTGTGAGCAACATAACTTGTTGGAATGGATGGATATTCATTACATTTTCAGGATATATCCAGAATGGGAAGACGAAGAAGTGATTATATTTTGTGGGTGATTCGGATCATCGTCGGGATCCAGGAATGTTTTAAAGGATTCTTATTATTGCGTGATAGAGCCATTTTCAACATATGTGTATATAATTCAATGAAAAATATCCAGATTGTTTGCAAAAAGAATATTTATTATTACTTTATTTCAAGCTTTACTTATTAGTGTGACTGTTAACATTGGGCCTTTTCTTTAATGGGGGGTGGTATCAGTTTAAGGACGACTACGGTTTCATCAGTATTCAGTTATTATCACATTAACATATCACGGACTTCATAGTGAAGATAGTTCTACTTTGTATCAATATTTTAGTCCTTTACTAATGATCAATCATGAGAGATTTACTACTTTCTTATTATGCTGTGTCCTCCTTTTAACAGATAGAGAATTAGGAGATGTTAGGAAAAGAAGTGAGAAAAATGCTCTGAAGGTCGGAAGGAGGTGGAGGAGAAACAAAAGGAGGAGCAGGGAGACAACGTAATGCAGAAGAGTGTCTCCCAGAAGATCCATGAGTATGGTCAGAGAAGCTCACTGGATAACTGGATAAAGGGAAATGATTTTTTCTCTTTTGGAACCATTTATTATGCTTTAGAGAGGGATGACTCTTACTGGTTGTAGCGGTTCCCCAACATTTAAAAGCAGAGTCAACAGAGATTACTTTAAATAAATAAGAGTCCTAATGTAAAACTAATACAAGAACAGGAGAGAAATATGAATCATATGAACACTTTTAAAAAGATATTATCTTCATTTGAGGAGACTTGCACCCTTATGCACCTTCATGCCATGTAAGATCCAAACCAACATTACAGTTGTTTGAGTCAAACCAGTCAGTCACAGGACTGCACTTCTGCCTGTTGGTGCTTTTTTTTTAACACTTTTCACTTCTGCTTTTTAATCTTTCCTTTCATTTGGTTTTCCCTCCCAGTTAAACCTTATGTTGCTTCAGCAGCCACATCTGGATAAAACACTATTCTTCTTTCTTAGCTTTCAGTTGTCGCCTTTTGCCAGTCGAAGTACTTTTTGGTTCATGTTTTTTTTTTTTCGCTTTGTTTTGTCTGGTTTTAATAAACTTTACTTGCTTTTTTAAGTCTTCTAGGGCAACGTATTGTTGGGCTGGATTATTTTTCTTGTACGGTATTTCAGGTGTTTCCCTGCTTCAACACATCTGACTTAAACTGTCATTGTGCAAAATTTGGCAGAAAATGTTATTTTTAATTCAATTCAAACTTTCTTTATATACAACATTTAATACAAATACTAATATAATAATATCAGTAATTACAATCTCTGGTGGCCTATGAAATAAATACTACACGCATCACAGATACCACAAACCCAACACACAATATTTTGATCCACTAGATTCACACACGTCAATCTGTGTGCGGCCCCTCCAACATGTCAGCTGGTGTTTTTCCTCCCCTTGCATCCGACAGGAGGGAGCTTGGCTCATATACTGAGCAAAGAGGCCCTGTATCAGCAGAAGCTAAAATAATCTGAGTGTTGTTAGCTTCATGGGAAAGACTGTTTCAGGGAAAAGTTACACTTGGTTTTGTTTTGAGTGAAGAATAGAGTAACTAATAAGTTCAGTTATGAAGCAGATGAGGACTGAAAACACTCCGAGCTTTAGCAGATTGTGGTGCTGATGAGGAACCTCGTCATGGTTGATTCTTTTTCACTTTCTGTTCAGAAATGACTCTTTCTGACTGAACTATAAATAACTTAATCTGCCATCTTTCTCAAATCGATACACAGAAGTTACCTTCTGCCTTTCATTGCTTCATTTCTTTTATTTTTGACAAGTTTCTGTGGAAACGCTTGAAGTCTTCAGAGAAAAGTGTTAGGGTTTATGAGTTTTATCAGTTTGGTTTCCTGTTTTATTTTGTAGAGTTCCTTGTTTCCTGTTTGCTCTGTTTCTGTTAATTGGTTTCACCTGAGTTAGTAATTATGTTCATCTGTCCCTTGTTTAGTTCTGTGTATTTAAGTCTCGTGAGTTTTCTGTTTCGTTGGTGGATCAATAGTTCATTATTAGTTCATCTGTGGTGAGTGTCAGTAGCCTGTGTGTATTTAAGTTTAGTCCAGAATGAATCCTGTTAATCTGCATCTTGGCTGCCTCCTGCCACTTCCTGCATTTGGCTCCACTCCTCCATCTCCACCGTCATTCCATCGTGACAAAAAGATGCTCAAGTCGGGTTCTCAAGATCTTCTATCCTGCAACATTTAGATGCAACCCATATCCAAGAGAACCAAATGGCTGAATTCCTTCTTTCACATGTCATTCAGCTCTGCAGAGGCAGGGTAACTAACGTTGATTTGACTCAGGTGTGTTGCAGAAGATTTGCATCTAACAGATCTTGATGACTGAACTTGGGCACTCCGGTGTTACATGATGCCAAAAAGTGGCAGAAGAGAAATATGACTTGCACGAGTATTTCTAGAGAGAACTCACACATATATAACTGTTTTTGTTTTGGGTTTTTTGTTATTATTAATAATAGTCGGGCTGCAGTGGTTAGCTCGTCTAATAACTGCTGGGATAGACTCCAGCTGCCCGCGACTCTGAATTGGATGAAGTAGTTAAGAAAATGGATGGATGGGTGATAATAGTCATGAATATAAAGTACAAAAACCTTATCTATACACAATGTTGAATCTTAACTATATTTTTAAACTTTTTTTTTTAAACAAGCTGACTTTCTTGATGGCACAACTTGAATCTTAATCAAACCTAATCTTTTTCTCCATATAGCTGGTAGTTAGTTTATTTCCACTGAAAAGGGACATTTTCTGACAAGGACAGTGAATGATGAGTTAATAGTTAAGGTTGGGATGTCATACATCATTGCAAGTGTAACTACATGGTGTGAAATGATGACAATAAGAAAGGTTTTTATATGCAGTACTGTTTTTTTTTCCTGCATTCATCATATAAAACATTTAGTGTGTTATATAAATACTATCACACTTGATTTTAACTAATCTAAAAGTTTGTTTCTCTCTTTTCAAAACTGTTTTCGTTCCTGATCTGATTTCAGCTCCTCAGAAAACATAACTAAAACGGAAAACCAAAACACACATCACACCATCTGTTTGTCTTTTTTTAACCTACATTAACAAGCATTGAATCTCTTGTACTTTCTGTAGTATAATATTACTGTACTGTATTGTACTATGTGCTGTAATCTGCAGGTTAAGTATTGATGTGTATTCAACGTATTTAGAGTATGTATGAAAGAATGTTACCTTCATATGCAGACACACCAGAGTCGGTGCTTTTCTGTTTTCAGACCCGAGTTTTAGGAAAACTATGTCACAGAGGTCAGCTGTCACTGAGGGGGAGTCAAAAGGGGGAAGGGAGAAAACAGAAGGGAAGGGGGGAGAAGAGAAAGTACAACATACTGTAAGTGGAAAGAGAGAAAAAGAGAAAGGAAGTGAAGGAGAAGAAAAAGCAGGAGACGTTAAAGACAAAGGTGGATGTGGGAGAAGCTGGGTAATGGTGCGATGATGAAAAAAGGAGGTTGGGAGGAAGCCTGCATCCTTTAACCACCCCTCACTTTGTTGATATGTCTCCTCATGCCAGGATAAGGTTTGTTGTTTTCCCTCACATGTTCCCCTCAGTCTTTGTAAAGGAACCTCTCTGAATGCAAAGTAGTCCATGGTGTGTGTGGAAGTTTGCAGACACACAAATGTCCCACAAAATACACGCTTTACAGGCACAGAAAGGTTAGAAACGGAAAGGAGACGAGATATCAAACCAGAAAAAGTTAAGCATCTCTGAATCGGTTGTAGGCAGCCGTTATGCATGATGTCCATGTAAAAGCTTTTCGTCCCACCTTGTATCCTTGTAGTTCCACAAGCCGCACTTTCTACTTGGATTTGTCCAAACTGAACGTTGGCTGTTGTGAGACCATTAGGAGACTTGCTCAAAAATTGTCACGCAAACTCCTCTTGGTGCCACAAAACGTACTGTATGTCCCACAGTGCACCAGACCTACAGAAAGGGGATGGTGTGTAGAAAACCAGGTTCTGATCCAGAACGCATCATGAGCTGCAGTCAGAAGCTATTTGATGTGGATTTGCCTGAAGTCTGCCTTTAATTTTACATTGTCTGTCACAGGAGCAAGACTTAAAAAACTCTTTTATAAACATCACTGTTGTCTAAATTTTCCTCTTACACATGGAGATGTTCATGTTGGGGGAGCAGCTGGTTCAGGAGATTACTGATAGCTCTCCCACCATTTGCATCATCACATTCTTTGACAGTGAGAACATAAGAGCCAGGAAGCATTGCAAGTGTCTCCCAATGCTGGAACATGCTCTGTACTGCAGGAGGTGGGAGGTTCCTTTCTGCTTTTCTCATTGAAGAACTGCTTGCAGGCATTGCATGAAAAACAGTAACTTCCTGATGCTCATGTGGAACAACGGAAACAGTCACTTTGGTTTTGTTTTTACGGTTTGGATTTTAATAGATACGCTTTGTTTGCAGTTTTACCAAAGAAAGAACAAATAAAATGTTAATAATGTAAGATGATCTGGGTTTTTACCATTTTTATAGTTATAGAAACATTTATAGTTTCATATAAATCTAATGCATTCAAATTGAACTTTTAGTTATGATGTGTTTTTTTTCATTGGGTCTACACATATGTTTCTATTAAGATATGACTGTATGTAAATACATTTGTATGAGAGAAGCTCAAATAGATCGGATGGAAGCACTGACATAAACCCTGTTGGCATTTTTCTACTACAAGATGTAGGACTTTCATCTCCTATTTTATCTAATTTATCTTTCACTGCAAATCTTACTCTTCAATCTCCTGCTCCACCTGGTGGATGTATACACAGTAAGTTATAAATATTATATCAGTTATAAATATTATATCAGATGATATTCAAAGGAAAACTAATCTTTATAATTTTTTAACTGACCTAAAATCCTATTGAAATAATCCTTGGCAACAAATAAAAAAAAATCTTATTACTTTAATTGTCTTAGTTTTTAGCTAAATTAAATAAAGCAGATTTTAAGAGTATAATTTAGATCAAATAAAACTTACAGAAAATAAAACCACAGTTTGATTTCACAGAAGGTCTCATGGATCTGATTTTTGAAAAAAAAATATATTTCAGAGCTTGTAGACAGGGCTGCAGCTGTAATGAGCATTAGTGTCCACAAGAGGTCGCTACTACACATCTAAAACAAGTCGATGCAGGAAACCATGTTTGGTTTTCTACTAGCTTTTAGTTGATTAGTGTTTATTTATTTGAGCAAGGTGACATCTGAACAATAATGTTACCACCAGAAGTGCATCTGCTGAAAACAGTACATTATAAAACTGAGATGCTACATTTCTGATTTCTTCTTCCTGTGTTTGGATCAGACCAAAAAGAAACTTCTACATCTCTTTGTTTTCTTTAACTGGATGATGCCAGTCCTTCATTTATCATATTAGCCTACACAGAATTAGATTATCAAGAACCATTTTTATCAAAATAGAAAAAGAAAGTAATAAACCTTCTGATTAGAAACACGGAGTTCCTTCACATCAAGCTCATGGGTCAAAAACAATAAAGGCTACAGCAGAATGAACCAAACAAACATCCTGACTCTACATCACCGTACATGTCTGTGAAGTCAGAATCTAAAATCTGAATGATAAAGAAGTCTTTAAGAAGCTGGATTTCTTTGAATTTCTTCAGGATGTTTCAGCTCTCATTCAAAATGAATCCTTAGTTTCAGGGATTCGCAAGAGTCACAAGTGGTTCAGCACCTGCTTCACATGAGGTGCTGAACCATCGTATGTCTGAGTCAAAGTGCCAAACTGAGTAGTTACATGGTTTTATCTTTAATATTTATTAAATGGTTGAATCTTGAAAGCATTTGGCTCAACACAAACTTTTTTTTCCTGTTTTTATGAATTATATATTATTATATTTAGTCAATTAAATTAGGAGTGTTGAATTAAGAGATTTTGTTACTTATTACTTACAATTTGCTCATTGAATTAGCATGCAGTTTATGACAGACTGTTTTATGATCATAACACTTGTAAGAATAGTTGTAAACTAAATAAAACCTTATGACATAATGAGTGTCTGATAAGTGTTGTAGCTTAGATTCAGGTCTCTTTTTATAGCAAATGTCCCCTAATAATAATTATATCTCGACCACGTCCTCCGCCCGATATCCTTCATATGAGCGCGATAACTCGAACAATTTTCACTAATACGCAGTATACCAGTTTAGGTGTCCAAGAGAATGACCTGTATCAAATTTCACAATTATCCGATTTATGGTTTCCCCACCAGGTGGCGCTTTATGCATGAAAAATCTGATTTTTGGTTACATCTCTGGAACTATTTGTCTCATTGACCTCAAATCAAGTGCAAATAAAAGGTCATGACCTCAAGATGCATCCTGTCCTCACATCATATCGGCCTGGTTCAATGTTTCAACACCAGGTGGAGCTTTGTGCCTGAACATGCGCGTCTTTATATTAATGTATTGTGTCTATTGGAGGATTGGGGGCGTTCGGGGATATACCCCTTACCGTCACTTCCAACAACATAGTCCTTGTAATTTCTGTAAAATCCACTTAATCTATAACATGTTACCCATCCATAGGCTAAATGTATCCAGTCAATACTCCAATGCCAAGATCTCTTCTAAAGCTGGAGCTATCTAATCCAAAGGTTTTACTTCCTCCTGTCATAAAAAACAGAAAATCTTATCAGAAATCAGTTGTACAGCAAAAAAAAAAAAAAACTATATGAACTTGTGGAGTTTATCATGCTGGAGAGGCTGTTAGAAGAAACGTGTTATGCTCTGACAATAATACACATATATACAAACTCACATGCAATGTGTTATCTAATATCTTCATGGATGTCTTCAACAGGCTCATCTAATTTCTTCCTCCACGTGGTTCAGTCAGCTTCAGTGGTGACAAACTCATCTGATCTTTCATGTCAGCACATGATCTCCACAGACTGCATGTGTTTTATGCCACGTTGCTCATTCCCAGCTCGCTTTTGCTTTTTCTACTCTAATGAGGATTCACTGCTCTGCATTATCGGTTGCATAACTGTAGAAAAATGGCTTTTTCACTGTTGGGTGATGCTCAAACCAGCAATTGTTCCCGCAAGCCTTCATGTGAGGCTGCTTGTTAAATATAAAAATAGTTAAAAAGGTCAGTGGCTTTGAAACTTGTGGCAGATGATCCAAAACTATGATCCAACATGTTTAATTTAGCTGCTTAAAGTCTCTATTTTGGCCCAATATTTTGAGTGACTGAAAGAAATCCTATTCTTGTTGTGTCCAGATTTAGTGCAGCTTCTCATTTAGAGACATAGCACATCTTATATTAAAATGTTTCACACAGCTGAGGTGTAAAATGAGATTCTTATTTTTGTTAAATAACACTGGATTACATTGTATCGGTGAAAGACTACATGCCTATGAGACGGTACAAAAAGTGCAACTATAAACCAACATGTCATTAATCTCCTTCTTTCCATCTTATTTCTCACTGAGATTAAAAAAAAACTCTTTAAAGCAAGAACTAAGAACACATGTAGTCACATTTGATGTGCCGCATGCAGCCTGGAGTCAGGTGCTCGGTTATCATAAGGTTAGTGGTTTAATTCCTCACCCCCCTCCCTCATGCTGTAATGTTCCCGTAGATAGTAGTGACTGATGCGTTGCACAGAAGCTCTGCTGCTCAGGTGTGTGTAAAGACCCCGTTTTATTTCCATAACTATCAAAGTCTGATCAGTGCAACAGTTTTAAGAAGATCTATTGTGACATGTAGATAGTAGGTTTCTGATCCAAACTATTTTATTAATTCAGGCTGAAAGAAAAACATAAAAAAGAACAGATTGTGTGCAAATGGAGGAAATTCAATTGCCCAACCATGTTGGACAATGTGGCCTATTTCTTTTCATGCCAAACAAATTGCTGCAAGAATAATATCCACAGTACAGCAGGGGTGTCCTGCACTGATCCTGCAGGTTTTCCATGTGTCCCTGCACCAACACACCTGACTCAGATTAATTAGTCTCGTCATAGGCTGTTGGGTCCATTTAATGTCTGGTATGTTGGAGCAAGGATGCATCAGCCTGCAAGAAAGCGGGCCTGGAGGACTTTGGACACCGAGTATAGGCTCGTAGTGTGTAAAACCAAAACTATATTTGGTTTTAATCACACGTACACATAATATTTATGGCTGCTTTGTGTATTTTGCATTTTTAACAATGGATTAATATTCTGGCGCCGTACTACAGCAGTAAAAACAATAGAAAGCATAAAAAACGTAACAGAGTCTGTCATAGTACCAGTACTAATGCTGACATTCTTTCTAATTGCAATATCAATCAAATATCAACCTTCTCCACTTTTGCCTTGTTCATTTTGTTTTGTTCACGTCATACAATTACCGTAAATTCAGTTCTCTAATATGCCCCCTGGTGGAATCCTCCAGTAGTAACTCATGTAGTACTTAAAGGTCTTGTACTTTAATGGATAATTCACTTATCATGCAGAAATGTTTCACTATGTTGGTGCAAACACGCTTCACATACGGAAACATGCTGCATGTACGATCAGGAAAGCTAGCAGAACAAGCTGCAAGTATGGATAATTGCTTCAGATGCAGAAACTTGCCACATTTCATAAAAAGCGGTAGCAACACTTGCATAAAAGAGCTTGCAAAAAGTCAATGCTTGGCTGTATTAGAAGAACGTTTCGAAGCCAGAAATTAATAACAACCAAAAATCAAATGAATATTATTGTAATTCTCAAAAGAAACGAGACGTGTAATTGTATTTATGTGTGTTGCTATGCAGGGAGGTGGTGGACCCAAAAGCAGGCAAGGAGGACAAGCGGGAGGCAGCCAGAATGCGGATTAACAGGATTTATTAAAGGAAACCAGCACTGACACTCATGATAAACAAGGAACTAACTAACGAGACATAAAGCAAAAACAGAAACACAGGGAAAAACAGGAAAACTACATAATAAAACAGGAAACCAAAAACATAACCCAAAACCCTAACAATGTGTATATCAATGAAAAACACATTTCTATCCACTGCACAGTTTCAAAATCATGATGCAAGGCCTCTTTACTGGTTTTATGAACTGGAACCTGTGACTCTGAGGTGGGATGTTGTAATTTTTTCCATTTGCCAGCTTTCACTCACGTTGCTTTATGTCATCATTGATGGAAGCGCCGCAGCTGATCCAGAGCATTGACACAGACTGGAAAAAAGCAAACAGATCATGTTGTTCATCTGTTACATAATCTGACAGCACAAATAACCAACCATGTCACAAAAAGCCCCCATTATTTCTGTCATTTCTCATTTTGATGCTCGAGGGAAGAAATAGAAATCTATCCAATTTAAAACTTATTTGATCTTTTAGGAATCTTATTTTCCAGATTTTTCTGTGAAAATTACAGGCGGATAATACTTTAATACAAGTACTATCTAGTTATTCTGAGGACAGACAGGCAGTAAGGATTACCAAAAATGTTTTTCTGTTACATCCAAGCCCTTCTGGGTAGCTGGAAGCTTCCAGACACAGTGACCCAGTGTAAAATCCATCATGTCAGATTGCGAGGTCACAGTGTGCTTTTATAATAAGCTTTGAAAATGTGAATATATGAGTCTGTCTTACTTGTATCTGAGGTGTCTTACTTTTTCAGAATATGTTCCTGCTGGAAGGGTTTTTAGAAACGAAATTCCCATCATGGTCATAATGCAATGCAAGTGGCTGGTTCTTTTCACGCTGAGACATTGGTCTCACTGGGATCCTCTGGGTAAATACAGCTTAGATAAATAAAAAGCTTTTGAACCAAGTGTAACTAATAGTGATGAGTGACTGGGCAGCACCACACACTGAGCAAGAACAAAAACATTATTTGTAAACTCGGTTTATGCATTTTGTGGTTTTTCCATACAGATGAATAACTTGAGAGCTTTGTGGATTTTATGACCAGCATCTGATCATTAATATTAACACGGTCTTATGGTGGTGTTCTCACTGATATCTATATTAATTTAGCCCAACTGTACGTTATGTAAAGCGACTCTCTTCTAAAGATATCCATATAAAACTCATACGAGGAGTTAAACAGATATGTTTCTTTGTAGTCTTACAGAATAGTTCTCAGGCTTCCTGAAGGACTTTCCAAAACTCCTCTTTGGATGTTGGCTGCCTTGTGTTGCAGTTTCAGTCAGGATGATTCAGCACTGTCCTAATAATGTTAATGTCTGGCCTCTAAAGAGGATTTTCTGGGCCTGTTATGGGTTTTCAGTTGTTCTTTGGTTTTTTTTCCCTTGTTTCTCTTGTTTAAAAAAATCTTGTTGACAATCGACTTTTCATGGATGCAAACTTTATGGGAACTTAGAGCTGTCATTAAAAACAAATAAAGAAAAAAAAGAAAATCACATTATTGTGGTTTAACATGATAGTTTTATTGTATAACTGTGAAATGTATCACATTATAGCATGATAGGGTTCTTTGTCAGAAGATGAATTACAAGCTTGTAGATGTTGCAACATAGAAATATTGGAGCAAAATACATTTTATTTCAGCTCTTTTTGCACAGGGATTCATTATTCTACTTTGATTTATTGTTGTGCACAGTGAGAATGTAGGACAGTAATAAGTGGCACATGTGGTACGGCATGCATGTGGTAGCAGTGGTTGTGCTGCAGGTCTTACCTGTCTTCTGAAAACTAAAATAGAAATTTTGTATATGCATTGATAGAAGAATAAATTAGCTGAAATGATAGTCCTGTCTTGTTTAAGGAAGCATCACTATGATCAGGAGTATTACTCCATGTTTCAGCTTAGTGGGAAGTTTTGTAAATCCCATTTTATAAATAAAACATTTCTCTGATCTACTTCATGCAGTTTTGTTATTTAAAGATAAAAAATAGATTCATTGTTTCTATTTTTATCACATTAAGATGTGATACATTTTACATTTTTCCAAAAAACACTAAAACTTGATGAGGTTCCTTATTTTATTTTGGCTGACAGCTTTTGGCTTCCATTTGGATCAAATGTAGGTTCAGCTTCATCTCTTAGGTGTAAAGTTTAGTTTGTTAAACTACTTTGATTTCTGTTAAACTTTGGTATATTTAACATATTTTGTAGATGCAAATGAAGAAATGGGAACAATAGATCCACTATTTATTTAACCTGTGTGAGATTTGAGCTGTAATATTCACGGGTCAGTGTCAGGTGATTTAACCAGCACAAAACAAAATCTTTAAGTTGCCACGAGGACCGCTAAAAAGGGTGAAAAAAGCAGCACATGTTCTAATAAAAACCCTTTAAAAAGTTCAGAATATCTAGAGAACTATTGAGCAAAATTATTTTAAAAGATTGCAATAAATTTTGGTGGCTTGGAAGTAAAATAGGGAGAAATCAGGCAGAAGACTTCTGCACAGGATTATTATTAACAAATCTGAATCTCCAAAGTTCCGATGTTAAAAGAAAACAAAGAATTTGTCAAGAAAAAAGTTTTTAAAGTTAAAGTTTTTTCATTTTGTTAGAATATTTTTAGTAAAATAATATAAACATCCATAATAATAATAATCAATATAATAAATAATATTATTTAGGGGATTTCATTAATGTTTAGAAGACACTTCAAAAGACATTTTGGTTTAGAGAGAATCATAAATATGATTTCTGGTCAAACATCGGGAATTCTTAGATTAAGAGTCAGTGGAAGTACTTCAAATCCAAAACATCACATGAAACTTTTCTTCCACAAATAAAATATTTAATATGAAGAAAATGAGTTTCAAAGACTGACACACACTGGAATACGGCAATAGTCATTTACGTAGAAGTGGTTGTTTCAGCCTGCTGGTTGACAATCCCTTGAGTCATTTACAGGCAAAATTACACAACATAGTAACCCAGAAAGTCAATGCACGTATAGAGTTCAATTAAACTTTCAATTCAATTCAACTTTATTTGTATAGCACCATTTCACAACAATGTCGTCTCAAGGCGCTTCACAGAGATCGGCCAAAAATAGCCTTATATAGGGAATCAGCTAGATTGCATCAAATCTTGACTTTGATCGAGATTCGATGCAATCTCCCATCCTGAGCAAGCATGGGGCGACAGTGGGAAGGAAAACTCCCTTGTAGCAAAGGGCAAAACCTCCGGCAGAACCCGGCTCAGGTAAGGCAGCCATCTGCCTTGACTCGCTGGGGAAAGAGAGGACAGGAAAGACAGATTAATATACATTGCAGCTTCTATCCAGGAAGACCTGCAGATAAAGGAAAATAAGAAGTAAGACCTGCAAAAAAAGGAAAAAATTAGAAATAAAACCTGCAAAAGAGGAGAAATAGGTTAATGATGCCAGTACTGTCTAATACATGGAAAATAAGCAGCAGAGATAATAATTGTAAGTCCTCAGTGCATCATGGGATGTCCGGCTAGACTATCCATAACTGTATGATTTGTTGAAAAGGAAAGTTTTAGGTTTGATTATAAAGGTAGAGACGGTGTCCACCTCTCGTACCCTCACAGGGAGCTGGTTCCATTAGAGCGCAGCTTAATAGCCGAAGGCTCTTCCTCCTATTGACTCTGGAAACCACAAGTAGACCTGCAGTCTGAGAGCGAAGTGCTCTCTTTGGAATATATGGAACTATGAGATCTCTGATACACAATGGAGCTTGGTCATGGAGAGCTTTATATGAAAGGAGAACGATTTTAAACTCTATTTTAAATTTAACAGGGAGCCAATGAAGAGATGCTAAAACTGAGAAATATGATCTCTTCTGCTAGTTCTCGTAAGAAGCCTTGCTGCAGCATTTTGGATCAACTGGAGACTTTTCAGGGTATATTTCGGACAGCCTATAAATAAGGAATTGCCGTAATCCAGTCTAGAAGTAACAAAAGCATGAATTAATTTTTCTGCATCACTCCGAGAAAGGATGTCCCTAATTTTTGCAATATTACGTAGATGGAAGAAATCGGTTCTAGAAACTTGTTTTAAATGTGAGCCAAATGCCAAATCCTGCTTAAGAATAACTCCAAGGTTCCTTACTGTGGTACTGGAAGCCAAATTGATGTAATCCAGATTAATTACAAAGCTAGACAAATTTGTCCTAACTTTCTGAGGCCCAAAGACAACGACCTCAGTCTTTTCTCAGTTCAAAAGGAGAAAATTTAGAGTCATCCAGGTCTTTATGTCTTTAAGACATCTTTGATTGGTTTCATCGGGCTTCATGGATAAATAAATCCGAAAAGATAAGTAAATGAGTATCATCCGCATAGCAATTAAAATTAATACCATGTTGCCTGATAATATTACCCAAGGGAAGCATGTAAAGTATAAAAACCACTGGTCCTAGTACATAACCCTGAGGAACACCATGACTTACATTAACAAACTGAAATCTATCAGCTTAGTGCAGTCCCTTTAATACCAATAACATGTTCCACCCTCTGTAGCAGAATGTTGTGATCTATCGTGTTGAATGCAGCACTGAGATCTAACAAGATAAGTACAGACAGGAGTCCTTTATCTGAGGCCATAAGATCATTAGTAACCCTGACCAATGCTGTCTCTGTGCTATGATGAGCTCTAAATCCTGACTGAAATTTTTCAGATTGTTTCTGGTCAGATGGGCACATAGTTGGGTAGAAACTATTTTCTCCAGAATTTTAGACATGAAGGGGAGGT
>JBAMHX010000006.1:13927522-13949080 GCA_037177515.1 Pseudomugil tenellus | reverse complement strand
GGATGGATGGATGGATGGATGGATGGATGGATGGATGGATGGATGGATGGATGGATGGATGGATGGATGGATGATGGCAGTGTGATAACACCTCATTGTATTACAACAAGACCATATAGCCTACCAGTCTGTCTTGTCATTTTTTCTACTACCATTAATACTTTATCTTCATACATGTACAAAAACATGTAACAGAAGATTCAGATTATAATTGAGTGACACAATCATCCAATCCAGTAAGATAACTGCACATTGTACAGTTTTCTGAAATGTCTGGACTTTAAACACGTGATTTCACATTTTCTTTTTCTACTTCCATATCTCCACCCACATGTGGGAGAAAGTTTTTGACTGAAGACCAGTTGTCTTTTATTGACAATGTTCTGTTTGTCTGATGGCCACTTTTATAAAATCCATATGTTCAGATGATCACTGTGGATGAGACACATCCAGCAGTGCTCCTTTTCTTCTGAAGCATCTGCTGGTTCTGCCAATCCCTAACCCAACTCAAGGCAGTTTTGGTCCAGGCTGCTATTCATCCATCTTGAATAAGTTTACCTTGTATCAGATGCTTCCTTTGGATGATTAAACAGATCCTATTCTTAGACTAAATCCAGCTCCAGTCGTCGCACAAAAGGTTTCCAATACACTGCAGAACAATCTAATTATGCCATGCATAATAACAAGCAGGTACATAATTTTATTTATGGTTCCAAGGTGAAGGATTGAGTTTTAGGTCATGACTGAAAGGACATTTATGTGTCTACTTCTAATACTCAATTAAGTGACTTGATTTTAAATGATTTTGTATTTCTATTTACACATACAATACTTGGTTGTTTGGATTATTTCATTCAGTTTTCATTATCTCTCATTTTATGACCTTCTATAAATTGATTGGAATGCAGCATGTGACAGTGTTGTCAACTAACTGGAACTCAAGATCTGAATACGTCCTCCTACCCAGAGATATCAGCTGTCTTTTTTATTAATCTGTGTTTTCTGCTTCCTTGACGGTGTGTTTGTTACTTTGTATGCAATTGTTTCATATCTTTCAGCCAAATCGATTACAGGAAAGTGAGTGCAGGAGACGTTTCTCATGGCTGTGCGTGATCTTTTCCTGTATGTCCCTGTACAGGTGAGCACGTTTCTGAAGGACACAATAACACAATGCAAGGTGTTTTTATGACTCTGTGTATTTTAATCTTTGTAATTTACAACATATACACTCTCTACAAACTGGGAGTGCTGTGTACTCACACCAATAAAATCTTAATGGCAGTGGAAACAAAAACACTCAATGGTTTAAATACTGTTTTGAAGAAATGCTCACACTGAAGTAAATATCATAAGCATGCATTGTAGGAAGGTTTTATCTGCTTCAAAATGGATCACACTGGATTTATTGGACTATACTTATGTATGTAACACATCCTGTTCTTTTGCTAAATCAGGACTTCCCTGGTGGTGGTGGTGGGGGGGGGGGGGTGTTATCATATTACCCAATAATAATCATACCAATAATATTAAAATTTTATATACAAAACACATTACACTGTAGATAAAATCTCAAAGTTAAAAATAGAAAAACAAGCAAAAAATGAAAAAATTGTTGTACATTTAAAAGGGCTTCATGTGTTCAATAGAAACAGGTGAAATTAACCTACGCTAAGGTGATCCATGAATCTTTCAGGCAATAAAAAAATCCCAACTGAAGAGATAAAATGGACAATTTAAGAATTCAGTATATTTGCAGCAACAAGGTCATTCCAAAAGAAAAGCTGGAAGTTTAGTACATGCCACCATGGTGTTCAGCATATCTTTAAAAGTGATAATGAAACAAGTGAAGGCCAAAAGAGCTGTTAACAGCATCTTAAAGAGATGCATCTGTGTGAGAGATCTATATACGTATGCGTTATTCACTGAATCAGAAATGGTTTCCACTGGGACGCATGCTGCTTACAGAAGGGAAACAGGGAGTTTCATGGAGTGATGAATCCGTATAAGACCAGACCTCAAGATTACTGAAACCATGTGAGATCACAACCAACACAAAACACAACCAACATCCAAAGAAGAGCTCTGGATCAGTCTTTCAGGAAGTCTGGAGAATTTATACCTGAAGACAAGACAGAAGGTTTAGACAGTAATAAAGAATAACGTTCCTAAATATTAACTTTCAGCCATGTAAATGTGTTTTAAACATGTGCTTTATTTTCCTTTTATTTTATTTATATGTGTTAATTGCCATAGTAGCACATAAACCAACAGTAGGAATGTTTACAGATAGACACACTCACATGCCTCATATCAATACTTCCATTATATGTTTCAGAACTGTATTGATTAGTTTTTGATACTATATTCTAATTGGGACAGCATGAGACTAATGTTTAACCATACATTTATGGATATATATACTATAATAATCTACAGCAGCATAAATACATGGCGTCAAATTACAGTAACTATAATGTTTCTGGGAAAACTGAGGTATGTTGCTGTCATTTGCTGGTAGATGTGTGGAAAGTGAGTGTTTCCTTCTACATTTCTGAGAGACTGTTTGTAGCACCAGGAAAAAAAATCCACGTGTAAATATTTTTAAATGGCACAACAATCCTTTTACAGCCAGATGAGGAGAAACAGCTGGATGGACCAAACACACGTGACATTCAAAACAAAACATCCCCACGTCATTATGACACTTCACATCATATCTTGCTTTCCATCTCAGTGAAATCTAATGCAGGAAACAGGAAGAGATGATGAAAGGGACCTTTCTGAGAACAATGTGGACTTTTTCACTTTTACAGCTGTTGTTTAGCTGCTGGGAAAAGGGACCAGGCCAATAAAGAGCTTCCTTTTCTTTTCTTCATTTTTTCCTCTTTATTAATCTCCGCGTGCTGCTTTGAAGGTGTGTCTCCTGAGCTAATGACGCAGTCTGCTCCTGGGGGGAGGAGCGGGGGGGGCGTCAGGCTATAATAAACCCGGTGAATCCGTGTCCTCCACACAGTGTTGGGAAAAGACAGCGGGACACCCGGAAGGACCACAAGACAGAAGAGAAAATCTACAGGAGGAATCAAAATTCAGTTGTTTTTTTTCTATTTTTCCTTACTGCTTGTCTTTAATAGACTAAAAAAAAAAAAGAAAGAAAACCTGTAACATCTGGGCTTTGATTTTATTTTTTTCCTATTTGGAATTTTTTGCGCACATTTACCTCAAATCTAATCATCCGCAATGTTTCCAGAGACAAACAAGGGGTGAGTACATCATAACAAAGACTTTTTATATTATTTTACAGTTGTCATGCTGCTGAGCACATGGCCTCTTCAGTAAGGTGGGCAAAAAATATACCGGAATGTGGGGTCGGTGGGGGCGAAGAAACATCGCGCATGCGCTCTGTGCTGCAGACTATCCTTTTTAAGGAGTCTGAAATGTCACTTCCAGCTCTTCAATGTTAGCCGTAATGGCTCTTATTTCTAGTTTTAAACATTTCTAACTTCACTGCACTCCTAAACTCGCCTTAAAAGGGATTGATTGTACTTTTTAAAGTATCTTATTTAAATAACAGAGCAGAAAATCTGTCAAATGACAGGAAAATGACATTAGTATGATGTGACTAATTGTGCAGAAGCTCGTCTTCAAAAGCTCCTTTATAAAACAGCAGTGTTCAGATGAGATCTGAAGAAACACACATCTCTAATTCGATAGATTACTACTCACATGCTACTCTGCTCTAACCTCAGCTTCTTTTTTCATCAGATACAGCTATGAGGACTGCAAGGCCACTGCTGATTGGCTGCTGGCCCAGACAGATGTTCGACCCAACGTGGGCATTGTGTGCGGCTCAGGGCTCGGAGGGCTGGCTGACATGTTAAAGGACCAGGTCGCCTTCAACTACAAGGACATCCCCAACTTTCCACAGAGTACCGGTGAGTGATATAACAGACACCAAATCCAACGCTTGCCCCCCCTGACATCACTGATATTTACCGACTGCTTATGGTTTCCCACAGTGCACGGTCACGCAGGACGGCTGGTGTTCGGTACCTTGAGGGGACGGCCATGTGTTTGCATGCAGGGGCGTTTCCACCTCTATGAGGGCTATTCCATCCAGAAGGTGAGTGTGTCCTGTTCTGTCTCCATGTGTGAGTTTCCTGTGAAATCTCTTGAAACTGGCTGCATGTCTTTTCAAACAACCTTTAAACCAAACCGTGTGTGCGTTTTCCAGATCACACTGCCTATGCGCATCTTTAAGCTGCTCGGCGTGGAGACGGTGATTCTGACCAATGCAGCCGGAGGCCTGAATCAAGACTTTAAGGTGGGAGACATCATGATTATCAAAGACCACATCAACATGCCCGGCTTTGCTGGCAACAATCCTTTATCCGGACCCAACGATGAGCGGTAGGTCTTGTTCTCCTACTTATTAACTTGTTATAAACTTGTTGCTGTCATTGCATCATTTTAAGTTGCTTTTCTTTCATTGCGAAACATCATTTACTAAACGTGAGCAAGACTTCCTTTGCATTTTCCTGTGACTCAGACTTTCACCCTGTTCTCCTCACAGGTTTGGCGTTCGCTTCCCCTGCATGTCCGATGCGTATGACAGAGAGCTGCAGCAGCTGGGCATGGACGTGGGACAGGAACTTGGCTATGGAGACTTCTTAAAGGAGGGTGTCTACTGTGTGCTAGGCGGGCCATCGTTTGAGACAATCGCTGAGTGCCGCATGTTGCATAAACTGGGCGCCGATGCTGTTGGTGAGTTTTTTTTTCTTCAGAAATGATGATTAACTCGAGACAGTACACAGCTTTCACTATGAGAGCAGAAAGAGTCTGAATGTGACGGATCTGATACATTAAAGTAAAATCCAAACCCAGACTTTTTGCAGGGATAAGGAGATCAAATAATAATGGTAGTCTCTCAGCAGGAGCAGAACGGATTTAGATTCCTACATGAGCACTAATTCTTAATCCCCAAAAGACAAGAGGTGGCATTTTCCCTGTAAAAATGAGGGTCTGAGTCAAGATGGAAGACTGGAACTTTGCCTAATACCTTTAAGACACATTGAATGCTCAATATGAGTTATCAGGTGACAATCATTTCAGAGCTAGGTTACATCTATATCTTCCAGCCTTGTGGTAATGCTCGGCAATCACAGGCTTCTGATTAAGCTAATCAAAGAACTGATGCGTACAATGCAGAGGAAGGATTGGAAAGCTATAAAAAGATACTCTTATCAAAATGCCTTGTAAAATGTGATTTCACTTTCTAAAATGTCATTACGGAACAGCACATGAGCACTGTGGCACTCTGTGTGGCACAGAGAGTCGATTCACCTCCTCTTTATTTAAGAAAATCTGAGAAATGTAGCCTTTACTGAAGCTTTTTGTGCAGAATGCGTTGCAGTTGTGCAGGAAAATATATGACGACAAACTTCACAACAGAAGCAGCCTGAGATAAAATAGTCAAAATAATCATGTCCTCCCTCGTTTCCTGTTCAGGCATGAGCACAGTCCACGAGGTGATTGTCGCCCGTCACTGCGGCATGCGCGTCTTCGCCCTGTCGTTGATCACCAACCAGGCGGTTATGGACTATGAGAGCGAAGAGAAGGCGAATCACGAGGACGTCCTCCAGACGAGCAAGCAGCGAGCCGAGCAAGTGGAGCGGCTGGTTTCCACCATGGTGACCAAGATAGAGCACAACAACAACTACGCCTAAAACATCTGCTCCAGCAGCTGTCCTACCGTTGGACTGAGAGACTCTCACTGCTGTAATGCCGAAGAAAATCTCTTTGCCCTTTCTAACTGATATGTTGTAAATATTGTTCAGTAATATGTGCATTTTTCTGAGCCTTCTAAGATGTACATTCCTCTTAAGGATGGAGAGAAAAACAAAAAAAGTTCTTGTTTTTTTGTTTCAGTTTAAATGAGGCATCTTTGTTCTAACTTACATGATCTACTTGTAAAAATGCTTGCAATTTAACTTAAATTATGAGAAATCTGCATTAAGGATCTTAATACTATGTTGTGAAAGATGTGTACATTAGTAGACATTTACTGCTTGTTTTTTATTATAACTTGTTATTAAAGTGCTATTTATTACTTTATTAATTTGTTTGTAGTTATTAATTGACATATTCACAGTATAACTCACTGTCAGTTATGTAGGAACAAAAGAAAGAGCCTTTATTTAAAGATATGAATACACAGGATACTGATAAATCACTCGACTCTCAGATCTTTCCCATGTTTATTTCACAAGTGTGTATAAATGATTTACAGTGGAAACTCTTGTAAAGCAATGTGTTGCATGAGTAGGTTCACCGAGACCTAGAGTATTACCCCCGTAAACATTACACAAAGTTACATAAGCATTATGCAGCACACACTCGAGGTAGAGGAGGATACAAACATATGGGTTTGGCCGTTACTTTTTCATAAAGAGCTTCAAATCTGCAGTCTAAAAAAGACCAAAATGAAAACTTGAGTAAAATAAAAAAAATCCAGCACATTCATCCAACTTGAATAAGTTTACCTTGCATCAGATGCTTCCTTTGGATGATTAAACAGATCCTATTCTTACTAAATCCAGCTCCAGTCGTCGCACAAAAGGTTTCCAATACACTGCAGAACAATCTAATTATGCCATGCATAATAACAAGCAGGTACATAATAAACCTGAACAAGACTGAATATATAAAGTTATGACAGTCGCTATGACATAGTGCAACATCATTGTTTCTGTATAAAACTGCAAGGGCTCTATAAAGTTTCATAAAGGGGGCCCCGACCTAATGCTGATGGTGACCACTAACTTATTGGCACAAAATGTAAATTTAAAAATGACAGTCCGGCAGCATCGCTATGAACACTTGCAAGATTTACGAATGCAAATTCATATACGGTTTACTGAATGTAACACTGAGGAAGATCAATGATAGACTTTTACCCCATATCTCCATTTTTGTGTTATATACCATAGCATTTTCAGCAACCACTCCCATAGACACTGCTCTTGTACTGCCTCACACATCTAGTTGGCACTGAACACTTTCCTTATATAAGCTCAATGTGATATGTTTGCATTGTGCCCACCTGACGCAAGTTCTCTTAAAGAGGGGGCCTTAAACAAACATGAACTAAAAACAGGCAGGAAAACACAGGGGATAGTATGGCAACATGTATTCCAGCAAATCCTCATAGAATAATTATCAACACATAGACTAAAATGCAATTTAGAGGCAGTACTATAATGAACATCTGATTGTCCTCAAAAATAAAATGATTGAATATCTCCCATTGGACCCAGTTACCATACAGTAGCTTATGATGTGTAGATGCTAACATCCAGTCCAAATGACCGTGTCATCACTGATCACGGTCTTTAAAGGAGAGGAGGGAAAGCAACACAGAGGCGTTGCTTCAAAATAAAATATTTGTACTGATATTGAGTTGCATGTTATACTGCGAGCACTCTGAAGTCCTGGCATACTGTATAGCAAATATGGCAAAGATCTGTGCCTTTCAAATGAGCAAATTAAATGTTAAATTCAAGAAAAGATAAATTGCTCAAATGAAAAAATGTTTGAACAGATAGTCAGGACTTTGAGAAAACATTTTTTTCTGTCCTCTACAAAAGTAAAATGAAATTCGTATGCTCATTTGTTGTAAATTTTTAGACAACCCAAATTACATCAGGGTCACTCAAAGATGAGGAGTCTTTTCTGTCTTTGATCATCACTGAGTAAAAGTGTTAGAAAAAGCAAAAGGAGTGGGTTTGCTCGGCTACTTGAACTTCAGACCAAGGCGCAAGTATAAACTTTCAATATATGAGAGCAGACATGAGTAGCAAATCTGGTACATTCTTTAAAAAAATGAATAAGTTGTAACCCCCAACAACCTACAAACTATTTTTATAGTTAAAAAAAAAATAAAAAAGAAAATCTTGACCACATACACGCAAAACTACACACCCATCACTTCAAGCTAAATGTATAACTTCTCTCATATTATCGGATCTTGCCGAAGTGGGAAAAAAACCCTCCACCATCTTTGTGCATTTAACGCTTGAACACAGTTTTGTTTCGTTTATTTTAGCATTTAATCAGTCGGGCTGACATCAGGTTTGACCGTCTCTGGTCCGATGACAAAAATCTTGCCTGGTATTTCATTTGCAGCTACGTTTGGCAAAATGTTGACCGCCAGGCTACAAGAAGGTTTTTCTTTTGTTTTTTTTTTTTGTTTTTTGGCAAAACAGGTGGCAAATAAAATATCAATTGGCACATGTTTCCAATGCAAGCACTGGAATAATAACTGTTTTTCATTTTCCTGTGTTCTTGTTTTGCAGAGCTTCAGCAGCAAGCAGCATGGAGAAAGTAGTGGAAAAAAGGCACTTCTGAAACAGCAGAGATTGGGCCTGAAGCTGCAGCATCATGCAGAGGAGTCGACTCATCTCTAGGCAAACATGGTCAGAGTAATCCACTGTGTAACAAAGAAAATATATAGGGAAGCGCATTAGAAATACAATGCAGGTACACTGCACATAAGCAGTATTTAGCATGAATTAGCTCCAATACAGTCTGTGTGTTGTAGGTCATACCTGAAAGAAATCAAGGGATATTTGACCATCTCCATCAGTGTCCATGGTCTTAAAGGTTTCTGTAAATGCAAAAGAAGAAGAAATTCTTTACACAAAGTTCTTGAACTTCTATTGAATTAAACTGGAATAAACTGCAGGTTAATATGTTACAAACAGAAAAGACAAGTCTTGTTCTGTCCTCTTTTCTGTAGTAATTGTAGTTCTGTAGTTCTTAATTTTGGGAGTTTCGTTGTGTAGAAATTTCAGAACTAAACAAATGTAACGCACTGAACATGGTCTCCAGTCTGACCAGACAAGTCACAAAGTTGTCAAAGTCGACGGCCATGTCTTCCTCAGTGTAGCGCAGAATGATGAGCTGGAAAAGGTGGTTGGTCAGCTTGAAACCTGATGGGAAGGGAAAACGGAGAGATTAAGTGTAAGAAAAAGATGTTCAACACAAAACCAAGGAAATCACTGTCTACATGTGAAAATGCCTTTTTTCATCGAAATACCTGCAGATTCAAGAGCCATCCTCATTTCATAAGAGCTCATGGTGCCCGATTTATCCAAGTCAAATTGCCTGAATATGGTCTGGCAAGACACAAAGCCATAGATCCAGCAGAAGAAAACAAGGCAAACAGAAAATTAAGGAAAGAGCAGAAATTAGATAACAGTGAACAAGCTGGGGGGCAAAAATTACAGCATGTTTCAAATGAAAAAAAATCTGTTTTTATGTACTATACTCTGTATTTTTATTTTTATTATTACAAACACGTTAACTTTGCTATGTAACTACATTTAATAAATGATCAGATTAGTAGCTAAAGCAGCTAGCTTCCATTTGCTAGTATGAAGATAACTAGATTACTTAATTTCATCAATTTATAGTTTGTTGTTAAATAATCTAATTAGCTACTTCCTAGCTAGAGCAAAGCTAACTAGATAACTTGTCAGCCTACCAGTGCTTCTTAATTCCAGTCCTCAGGAACCCCATGCCCTTAATATTTTAGGGGCAACAACTTCTTTAAACACACATGAATTAAATGAAAGACGCTTTAACAAGCTGCAAAGAATGTAATGGGCAGGTTCATGAATCTGTGTCAGGTCTGATGGAGTAGGAACATGACTAACACATGCTGGCCAGGGTGTCCTGAGGACCGGAATTGAGAAAACTGTACTAACATACTATTTGGTATATTATCAGCACCAGTGTGCTAGCTGCTAGCGTAGAAATGCCAATAGTTAAGTTGTATCTGATCTAGAGCAGTGTTTCTCAACCCTGTCCGCCATGTATTAGAGGAAATGCTGCTATAACACATCTGAATGAAATAAATGGTGACAAACTGGCTACAAAGAACTTGATAAGAAAGTTAATTCATTTGAATAGCGTGTGTTAAAGCAGGGTTACTTGGGGACCAGGGCTGGAAAACATTGTCCTAGAGGGCTGATTGTTGATTGCCTTGGCATGCTAGTCATTAGCCTCAGAAGGCTATAGCTGAAAGCAGGCAACAGATAATCCACCTGACTAAATTATAAATATATTATTTGGCACTGCTTAGTTACAAGCAGCAGTGGTCAGACCAGTATCTGACTACATGAACTAAACATTCAATTTTAAGTATGGCCTTCGAGGTGCTTTGTAGCCAGAAGTTTGATCTTTTTTTTTTTCTTCTCAAAAGCTGAGTTTGACACTGCCCGTGACACTAAAATGCTTGGGAGAAAAGAGCTCAGGTTTAAAGAAGTTCTGGAGTATTCTAATAAAGCCCAGTCCACTGCAGCAGATATATCAGTATAGACTTTGCTTGGCCAGTCCTAATCTCACCAGGTATCGCTTAATCTTTTCCCAGAGTACATGGAACTCCGTCAGGCCCAGCTTTCCACTGCCATCCGTCTGAGTGAGGAAGTTCAGGAACACTTTGTGTTTTCATATCATGTTGTTTCAATCATTACAAGAGGAAACTAGAAATGACGCCTTCTGAGGTGACGGCTAGGGGTATATCCCCAAACACCCTCAATTCTCCAATAGACACAATACAATAATATAAAGATGCAACAGGTTCAGTCACAAAGCTCCACCTGGTGTGGAAACTTTGAACCAGCCCGGTATGACATCAGGACATAATGCATCTGAGGTCATGACCTTTGATTTGCACTTGATTTGAGGTCAATAAGATAAATAGTTGCGGAGATATAGCCAAAAGAAATACCTAAAAAAGCTATACAGAGTATCAAAATCCAATTGTTAAAATTGTTCGCGTTATCGCGCTCATACAAAAGGTTTCCGGTGGTGGTGGTCGGGCTGAAACCATAATATACCTGACACTCCGCATTCATGGATATAAATATAGAAAAATTCAGATATGATATCATTATGTGGCATCTTCAGGTCAAGACCTTTCATTTGCCCTTTATTTGAGGTCAATGGGATGAATAGATACAGCTAAAACAGTTTTCAGGTTTGAGCGCCCCTAATGGCCAACCTGAAAATGACAAATTGCTCAAAAACTCTCAGTTCGTCCTCTCTATGTTATCTATACTAAACATGAAAAATCTACATTGAATATTGTTCAAGTTACCACATCAACACGAAGGATCTGCGGCGGACACGCTGGTCGAGGTGAAATCAGTATATCCCGGACACTCCGTTCGGGGATATAATAATGTGGGGAAAGTAAAGAAAGATCCAGGCAGATATAATCAAACGAATGTACATAAGCATAGCAAAGCTGAGCAACTCCTTTTTAAGGATACGTCCATGAGGTTTATCATACTGCGACAAGCTTCTTTGGTGAAGCCATCAGTCTTCAGGTCTTTATCTGTTTGCATGAGAAAAGCAGATAATTAGGATTATTAATTAATAATGAGTATTATTTATGATTATATACGAACTGGACTGATTTATCCTGCTACTTACGTTTACTGATGATTCTGTTCAGTATGGTTTGAAGCTCTTTCAAACTGATCTCCATATCCTGTAGGTCAAAACGTAGGTCAGTGAATTGTCCCCCCTAGAGCAACTCCCTCCTCCTGTGAGGGTGAGAGTGGTCTTACCGGCCCTGCCAGCTGTCTGAAGAGATTCTTGAAGCCGGAGTCAATCTGACTTTCATCTAGACGATTCTGAAACACAAACAAAACGTTTATTCACATTTTACTTTCACAAGCTACGAGTGGTTGGGTGCTAAAACGTTTTTATTACCTCTGCTGGAAGCTCTGCTACAACGTTGTCGTCAAGCTCCCTGTGAACAAGAAAAAAAAAGTACACTCATTTCTACGGTGGCCCGCAGGTACAAGTGACGGCAACAAAAACAGAAACCAAACTTTAAAACACTGAAGCACAAAAAGAGAAATACTTTAAAAAATCTTGTTTTCAGAAATGTATTTTTCCAAAATGTCCCCTCTAAATATTTGTATTTTCTTTCCTATATGTGTATTACATATTACTTTTTGTGAAAGGCATTTACAGTTGCTGGATCGTTCTGTATTTACAGGTTTTTATTTTTTGTTACTACATGTATTTGGTTTTGTTGTGTTATTTTTTCTGTTTCTGAAGCACTGTCTCTAGTTGGCATGCGAGGCGGCGGGGGGTGGGGGGTGTCTGTTAACAAGAGCGCACCATATCAACATGCACACTTCCTGGGGAGATGGTGTAATAAAGTTTTCAGATAGGGGAGGGGGAGTGTCCATCATGCCGTGTCAGAGCGGTGGTGTCAGCCGTTTGCTCTGCTTAAGCTACACTCTTCTTTTTAAAGCAATAAAACTACCAAATGCATGGATAAAAAATAAAACTACTTCAGGGATCGTATAAAGATACAATTAATATTAATAAAAGGTTAAAACTTCATAAAAGTCCATTTTGCATAATGGAGAAAACTCCCCACCTAGATTTGACCAAGTGCGAGGCACGAGCCCCCAACTGCATAATAACTGGATGGGAGATTATCTTTAACCCCAACTGATGCAACAAGTAGCTTCTCATTCCTTAACAACCACAGGGAAAGACACATCCTGTGAAATTTTGAAAAACACATTAAGGGAATAACAAAATCAGCCTACTACATCTTTCATCTTTAGTCGGCTTGATTACTGTAACAGTGTCTTCCCTTAAGATCAATTAGACACTTGCAGCTAATCCAGAACTCTGCCGCTAGAGTCCTCACTAAGACCAAGAAAGTGGACCACATCCGTCCAGTTCTGAGGTCTTTACACTGGTTGCCTGTCCGTCAGATGACAGATTTTAATGTTTTGTTGCTGCTTTATAAAGCTATGAATGGTTTAGGTCCAAAATACATCATAGACCTCCTGACCCGGTATGAACCCAGCAGACCCCTCAAGTCATCTGGTCTTTTATCAGTTCTCAGAGTCAGAACAAGACAAGTTGAAGCTGCATTCAGCTTCTATGCTCCACGTGTCTGAAACAAACTCTCAGAGAATCTCAGCTGAAACACTCAGTTTATTTAAATCCAGATTACAGACCTTCCATTTCAATAATTAAAAAAAATTATATTATCTTAAAAATTATATTTTCTTAAGCTTTTGTAATCTTAAATCATTTTAATCATTTTTAATTGTCATTTTCTTTTTTTATTTCTTTCTTGCTATATTGTTTTAATGCTCTGTAAAGCACTTTAAATAAACCTGTGTTTAATTATGGGACCACAGCAGGTGAGTGAGATCTATTTGTTTGGTTTCATTTAATGCTTTTCTTTAATAATCATTTTAAATGAACTTTAAGATCCTTTCCTGCTTTTGTCAAATAAAAATAAATTCCAGGCATTTAAAAATATTAAGTAAAACTAAGTGTTTGTTCACAACAGTCATGGTGAAAACTTCCTCACACTCCCCTTGCCACCCCACCCCTTCAAGCACTCACTCTGATTTTGCAGACTTTTCAGAGAAAACTCTCAGGACAAAATCAGCCTCTTTGTTGGGCTCAAAGGTGGAGGGGACGACGATGTACTCCCCTACTGGAAGTTTCAGCCGCGAGCTGACCTCCCTCAAGTTGATGAAGAGCTCAGAACGAGCACTGGAGGCATTTGTGAGGAAGAAGTCACGCTTCAGGTGGACTCCTGACTTCCCTACAAACTGAGGAGTTCAGAGTTAGCAAAACTGTTAGAAAAAATGCTCCCAGCAGCAACTTTAATTAAAAAAAAATCTTACCTCACTTGGCACCTGCAACAATGAGAATTTATATAAGAATTAAAAAGAAAACATGAAAAATAATCTAAAATGTTAAAAAAAACAACTAATAAAACAATATCTATCACAAGTCGAGTTTATTAGAGTGTTCTGACCTCGTACAGGGCAAACCCTATGGTCTCCATGTCTTTGCCCTCTTGCCGTTTCTTCCTGCGGTCTTTTTGCATGAGGGCAACCAAAAAGCTGCATTCTGATTTGCCAGGGGTGTCTGGGTGCTGCAGCGAGAGCTTGAACTGAGGATTCAACCAAAACGTTGCTGCAGACAAGAGGCGAGAATATCAGCTTCGTCTTGTTTCCAGCCATAATGTGCTATTCAGGCCTGTTTTTTTACATTCGGAATGACGCCTTTGTGTTAAAGGTGAACGCTAGTAAAACACCGTAACGCCTACAAAAACAGTCATTAGAAGTTATACTAAATCCATTTTATGACTAATTTTTTCATAGTAAAAAAGAAAGAAAAGTCTAGCAAACGAATCCAAATAGAGCAAAATTCCCTGCATGTGATGGAGCATTTTCCAAATTTGCACAGAAAAGAAAGTATTGTTTCACTGCTTATTGTTCAAATAGGCACTGGTTCATATTCCTCAATGCATCCAAACCGTACCTCCATCCCTCTGCACCAGAATGCCGCAAACATTAAACAAAAGGTTCTAAAAATCTTATGTATGAATGTTGTTTATTGCACTTCCTTCCAAATAAAACATGCAGAGATCATATGGTTCATTACATTATTCCTTGGCACATTCCGGTTCCCACTCTGCTAACTTAGTTTACCTTTTACCTCATTTCTCCACTTCCAATTCTCCTACCTGGATAGTTGCGGCAGCCTCCGGCAGTGCTGCCCCTCCTCCATTCTCCCTGAAACAGGGACGAGCTCCATTTCTTCATCTGGTTGTCCTGCAAGGCATCTGCCGTCAGGTTGCAGATCTCCAGACGGCTGAACTCTTGCAGGAAGTCTCTGAAGGACATCCTGGTAGACAGAAATAACTGTAAATTTTTCTATCACAAAGTCCAAAAGTGGAAACTTTTTGGTTGCAGATGAAAGTTACACAGACTGACACAAATCAAAACGGACATGATACACACACATGATAAAAGAGCAGATGAGTCTCTTCTTAGATCAGTTTATATATGAGGAAATCGGATTTGAAAGAAGTTCACTCACCAGAATTCCCCGTCTTCGCTGCGGTTTTGGAGCCGGCTTCTGACAGAGGGATCCACGTTATCCCATTCTCTGGAGCTGAATGGGATAAGAAGCAAACAGGGTGCAATGTTTCGACAACCTTATACTCAGCTCTACCAGAGTTTTTTTTTCTTTTCCCAGCAGGTCGTGTTGGGTTAGGATGCTCCCTGCAGTACTTTATACAGTACATTGCAGCCCTTCTTGTCTGTTATCTGCATTTCCTGCTCAGCTAAGTGTACACTCCTGCTAGCCTCAGCTGAAACAGATGTCCACAGCCTGATAATACAGAAGCAAAAACAGAAACTACAAAGCATTGTTGTCCAAACTGCTTGTGACACCAGGGATGTTTCTCAACGTCTCACCACTGAATATTTTATGCATATTCTGTCATACTAACTCTTTACTGAGAAACACACAGTTTTTGAACTTACATGTGCAGCAACATGCTTGGCTGCAGCTTGTGTTTGCTTCGATGAAAGTTTTTCCGTCACTATTAAGCACAGCGAGGCAACAAGGCTGGAAATGTTCTTGTATAAACCTGGTTGAGGTCTAGTTTCAACTGACATCTTACAAATGATTGGACCTTTCTGGTGCCGAGGGGTTTACATTTTGAATGAGCAACATTGGTCCTGAAGATTCAAGTCCTGCAAATTTAGGTGTTTCCATCTCCAACATACCCAAATGAAATTAAATTTAAAAAGAGGCTCAAGACTCACTTTTTTCATTTAGCTTTTTAATGTAATTACTTTTATTATATTTGATATTTTAGTGTTTTATTAAACTACATATATGTATTTTTAATATATATTATATATTTCATATATTATTATATATATCATGTATTATTATTTATTTATTTAATTTCATATTTATAAACATGTGTATTTTTAATAATATTTTAAGTTTTGTATATGCATTTTATTTTGTTTGTTTTAATTGGCTAGAGGAATTTCATGTATTAACTTAATTACCTTGCTCCTAATTAATGTTTTGCTGAAAGGGCCGACCATAAGGCTCCTAAACTGATGTCATTCTGACCTTTAGTAAACCATCTGCAAGGCCGGTGTCCTTCCATCAGGAAAATATTTAGGCGAGAACTTGTTGTCGTAAAGTCTCGAAGCAAAGCTCCCCTATCTGACTAGGACAGAATAGCTCCAGACATCTGTGGGATCCACAGGTCTTTGGGGAATATTCTCCCCGGGTTACGACCTCGTACCATGTCTGTATGTCTTAATGTTTTGTCCCTTCATGTTTCAATGTTTAATGTATGTTCAACTTCTTTTATCTTCATTATTAAATTTATATTTTTCTCAATCTAAAGATACCAGTGTCCTCGTCCTTGACAGTAAAACCGGTCATCTACACTCTTATTGTTCTTTAAGGGTATTTTATTATGTTAAAACTCCAGAGTTCTTCTCACAGGGATCCTCCACACTTGGGCACTGCCCTCTTGGCCTTCGGTTGGTGCTGCAGGGACTGCCCCGGCCTGAGTGCCAGGGGAAGTGGGGGGCAGCAGCTGTGGGGTGGACCCTGGCCTGCCTTGACTTGGGTGCTGGCTGTTTGCTGTGGTGGTGGCCCCTATGGACATGGGGGCAGTGGCTCCTGGTCTGATGGTTTCCTTTAATATGTTTTCCTCCAACATTTGTGCCGAGCCAGATGTTTCTACTTAGTTTTATTTATTTATTTTCTCATTTTAGACAATGTTTAAATAGTTTTATTTAAGGGAATGGGACAGTTGGGGGTGGGATGGGTGGAATGGGTGTGGGGATAGGTGGTCTGTCTTTGAGTGCATGTATACCTGTGGAAGCTAATGAGATGTTATTTGTTTGTGTGTTTTAATTGAATTGATTTTAATTATGTACAGCGCTTTGTGTTAACGGCATGAAAAGCGCTTTTACAAATAAATAAAGTTTGAAGTTTGAAACGGATCCAACAGATTGTAAAGTTCTACAGAGTGTAGATTTGTACAATGATGTGCACAACCGCACATCTGTACAATGACCCCCCACTAGTCTGAGTAGTGCCATTTCAGTCATTTGTGTTTTCTGATAACAGAAACCTAAAATCTAAATAAAAACAGCTTCATTAGGAACACAGTTATGTTGAAATACAAAAAACAAATTGCTGGAAGATGCAAACAGATGTTTAACACTGACACTTAACAGGTAAAATATTCATATTAAAGCTAGATTATTTTTAAGGCCACCTCACACAACCCCAAAACATAACGCAAAATGTTTTTATCTATCTGGTTTTAACAAATTTATTTCTCTCATGTGGTCATTAGAGAAACTGCACGTATAAATTAGAAACTTATTAATTCAATCCTCCTTAAAACTAGATGACTAAACATGACTAAGCTACTGAATAAGTCTTGCAGCCGTTTACATCATGCCGGCATTCACATGAGGAGCTCGCTACTCAAACTCTCATTTTCCGCACCACTGGACACCATTACATTTGCTATGGTTACACCACAGGAGACACTTTTCACCCAGTTCTGTACTGCAGTGATGTAGTCTGAACTCAGGCAGAGGTCAGTTTTTTTAAGCTGACATCACAATGATACAAAAATATCCTAAAACCTGAGATTTTTTTTCTTTTTACCAGAAGTAGACATAAAAAAAGTCATCATCTCCCTGATGCCCGATTCTAAAGTGGAAACATTACTAAGCCGTTTTATCTGTCAGAACTTCACAGATCAAACATCTGTAAAGCCACTGTGGCCATTTGGAAACAGCAAACTAAAATGGGACATGATGTTGGAAGACAGTGCTTCATTTTTCCCCACATCAAACCCTCCCTTAATGCAGTATTGCAGTTTTTATCGTTTTGTTTAGTTTTTTTCTCACGCTCCACAGTGTTGGGTTGTTTTGTGTTGGAATATTCCCTTTTGGGGAGGATAAAGATGTTATTTTTAGCTGTGTAACTAATAAAATATTCACTTTCTCATCCATTTCTTCTGCCTGAGTTTTCTTCCTAATAACTGTATGAGCTCAGCTGACGACCAGATAAACCCTTTTTCCAGATCCAAGAGGATAATAATGGTTTTAAAGTCTAATTCGCAGGCTGTGAATACTTTTTAGTCAATGTAGTGAGTCAATGTATAGATAAGAGGAAAAACCCCATCACGGACTCCCCAAAACAGCTTTTTAATTTAGTCAGTCTCATAAGACAATGTTAGGGAGTGTTTTGGGTTTTTTTTTCAGTGACAAACGTCTACATAACTAAAATCTTACTCATCACTCCAGGCCCCGGTCCATTCCACCTCCCCCCACGGGTTCCTGATGCGAACCAGCTTTGTCGGATTTCCTCTGTACACCACCTGAAGGCGAAGAAACACACCTGAAGATCATGTTTTATATCTACACTGCTGGTTCTGCAGTTTTTAAATTAATCTGTTATAATAAAAACACAAGTCACCACTTTAAATCAAATATTCATTATTACAAAATGGGAAATGACAGATTATAAAATCCTCGGTAGAGTCAGCTGGTCTTCATTTAGGGATGCAGCGAATCAATCATCTCTGGAGCCCTTTGAGCTCAACATGACTAGGCTTTTTTTTGTAAAGGGAAACATAAAACTGTAGTATTTCTTTTCTCAGTTTGGCTGACTGAGTTCATGCACAATAATATGAGCTACCGGAAATGAAGCAAAATGTGTGAGTTTGGTGCGTAAAATTTATAGAAAATGTTGGATTTTTAAGTGTCTTAAAACGTTCAACATTTTTTAATCCACTAGTTAAATAAAGATCAAGTAAACACATTATATTAACCCTGATGCCCCCAACTTTTCCCCTTGGTTATCATGTGTGTGTAGCCGCTGGTGGAAAGGAAATGCAGCAAATGCAGCTAATTTGGATGGTTTTATTACGGAGCTGTAAGACAAGCACGATTTTTTTTAATCAGGGTATGTGTGAAATAATTTTCTAATCAATATCTAACAGGATATTGACAATCAGAAATAATTTCAAACACATTTAAATCCCTCTTAGCCGCTTATTGTTGTCCCGTGATTTAATAAGATAACTTTAAAAATTTGCCTGCGAAAGGAAACCAGCTGAATCTGGTGGAATTAAGTAAAAATATCAAATATCTGTTGTTTTCTCCCAAATGAAATGCTGACATTAAAGAATAAAATGCTTAAACTGTATGGAGAGTCAAATTTAATGCAATTCAATGTAGGCAGTTTCAGCCACAAAGGTCACCAGAGGATTCCACTACATAAAATATAGCAATGGCATCACATCTATTCTGTTACTGGTGTCCAAGTCTCTTATCACCAACGAAGGCGCAGCCCTTTAATATTTATTATATGGTAAATAATTCAGTTTTTGTGGTTGTGTTGTAATAAATTAGGCATTAATTGAAATATTCAAACTGAAATATAAAGGGTTAACAGAATAAAAAAAACATATTAGCACAACTGAAGTTATTGTAGTGATTTATGATAAAAGTAGGAAACAAATATTGATGTTTAATGATTTCATAGTAGTTTTTGCACGTGGACACTTTGGTCACCAGACTGTACTGAATCTGAGGACACAAGGGTTAAATATAAGTGGATCCTCCTTCCACATCTCTCTGCGTGACGGCTTACCTCATCCACAGCAGTCAAAGAGTAGGCGTGTCCCTTCACAAGCTTCTTGAATGTTACAGCTTCCATGTCTGATGAGCTGGTGATCTGCAGAGGAGACGACACAGAGCTTTATTATCAACCCACCATGCAGAATGAGAAATCCATCACTGAGATGAATGTCACTGCTTGTTCCAGCCGATTCAGGCGTAGATGCAGTGCAGCATGATGTCAGCGTACTCACAGGGAAACGGCGTCAGTGTGTGTTACTGTAGCAGCTGGAAAGCCAGTGAACCGTAACATGAATTCTGCATTAGTTTGTAACGTGCAATTTAAACATCACAAAACAAAAGCATGTTTAGACTATCTTAATATTTCAGACACAGCATTTCAGTGTCTGAGTACAAAAAAAGTATGTTTCTAATAAGATTTTCTGCTTCACACTAAATCCAAGCAGCACGACTCAGAAACTTCACCAAGACGAGAGTTCAGCGCTCCCTGTCTGCAACAAGCGTCTTTGACACACTGTATACTGTATACCAGATCTCATTTCCTATTCTTCACTGCCCTCTCCTGGTTCCACCCCCTCATCAAGTTTCAAAAGTTTTTTATTTCCTTGCAATGGGCTCTTGCTATGACTATTTATGAACAGCTTTGTCACACTCCATGAAGCCCTGATTGCTTGATTGTAAAGAGCTGTGTAAAACTATTATGTTCAATGTTTTAGAGAAACTACTTAAGATTTATTACTTTTGTTTCTTTTTAATGCATTATCACATTTTGATGGTATCAGCATGTTTCAAAAGCATGTTTATGACAGTCTTATGCTGCCTTCGTGTGCTATGGGAATTATGAAAAATGCCGAGGTCGAAGATCATTCTGATACCCAAATTGCCGAGAAGAAGTTGGATTTAACTTTTCAAAATGGCGGGGAGCAGTGTAGAAATTTTGGATAGAAAGGAATATGCAGGTTATTAAATGTTTTTACTGGTGTCTCACTGTTTAAATATGTAGCATTAACAACTTGTTTATGTAAGCATAGACTACTATATTATTCATAATCCATACAAAATACTGCACATCTGCGGTTCGAGTTTTGATACATCTTGTTCTTGGTATAGCAGATGAATTAATTAGTCCAGGACTGTTTAACCTATGTGGCAGCTTATCATAAAGTTTCTATCCGCTATTTTTATCATACTACAACCACAACATCACTTGAACAGAACAACTTTTAATTTTCTATTTACAAGTGGAAAATATCATCTTTCCCATAACACATG
This sequence comes from Pseudomugil tenellus, assembly GCA_037177515.1. Classification (NCBI taxonomy): domain Eukaryota; kingdom Metazoa; phylum Chordata; class Actinopteri; order Atheriniformes; family Pseudomugilidae; genus Pseudomugil; species Pseudomugil tenellus. Next base: position 13,928,258 of record JBAMHX010000006.1, on the reverse strand, counting down.
AAGGCAGCACTACATCGGATTATTTATCTAAAACATGAGGAGAATCAGAAGCAAACAACTGATGTGGTGATGAAAGTGAAATGTTATCAGGTCCTACGTCATGTTCTTGTATTGTTGAAAGATCAGATGTTTCCACTGGATCTTTTTTAAAACATCTCTTCAGCATCTGATCCATAATGATGGCATATAAATAAATTAATTAATAAATAAGAAGTAGTTAGTTTGTTTGTTTATTATCCTATGTGGGAAATTTATTTTCACCGAACTGTACAGTTGTATTACGCTTCGGAGATCAAAGACAGCTCAGGTAAGCTCTAAACCATAGCATGACTTACCTTTGCAAAATAAACTTTTATTATATCTAAGTGAAATAGAAAATAAATGTATTTTCTCATAAAACTGCAAACTACTCTATGGACTTAAAGGTGGAAATGAATGTTTCAGTACTGACGTCAATGGAGCAGCCAAGCAACGATCCTCTCTCTACAGCTTTGCGGATGATGTTGTAGAGGTCTGAAGGGGCTTTCTTCAGGTCGTACATCTCCGTCACGCCGCCTGTGAAGTCTTCAAACCCTTCCGACGTGCTCCCACCAGACAGAGCCTCATAACAGCCGTTCAACCTGGGACACAGCAAGAATTCAAGTACATTACATTACAGACATTTAGCAGACGCTTTTCTCCAAAGCGACTTACATCTGAGAATAAGAACAACACGAGCACTAAATCAAACAGTAGA
>JBAMHX010000006.1:13906601-13926014 GCA_037177515.1 Pseudomugil tenellus | reverse complement strand
ATGGGTGAATGAGAACTATGTAGTGTAAAGCGCTTTGAGCGGTCAACATGACTGGAAAAGCGCTATATAAGTACAAGGCCATTTACCAACTTTAGCAGATCATCTTGAAGAGTAGCATCATTTTTTCTTTTTTTAAAAATATCTTGTTATGTTATAAAATAGAAAAGTGGCTGTTACAGCATTTATTATTTATTTGAAATGTTAAATTGTCAAAAAACTGAACAAAAAACAAAAAATTGAACATGTCTAAACGTGTTAAGATGCTGCTAGGTGTTTAGCTGATACACTATTTGCATTAACAAGCAGATTAACCCCAAATTGGCCAATGTTTGTTACAAGCAGCATCACATACAACAGACAAGGAAGCCACATGAGATTTTTTGCGTTTCCCCGTCTTACTTGGCGTAGGCCTTTTCCAGCAGTGCGCTCCAGAACTCAGTCCCCTCTGCTGAGTGGACAAACAGCAGCTTCCCATCCTTCACTGGCAGGCGATCATCAATCACCACGTCCACCCACTCTCCAAACTGCCAGAACTGCACAGAGAGCAGAACACATGCAAGATTCATATCACACATAAGGTTTAATGTTCCTTTTGGAAGTCTGTAATGGTCATTCATATACATACACTGTTTTAGACCTTGACCAGAAAAAAAACAGGACTTTTATCATTTTAAAAAAGTCCCTTTGACAGATAAACTATCTATTTGAACATCCTGTTCGGGTACAAAACAAAACTAAGGTCAATCTGTAGAAGATGAAAAGAAAATACCAATATGATGTGTGTATACATAAAATACAGTAAATATTGTACACAGAGAAACACAGTACTTGGAATACAAAGTATATTCAGCTTTTGGTGTGGCGTCAGCACTAAAACACACTGTAACCATTACAGGAACACAAAGTTCACTAACAAGGTGATTTGCCGAAAAACTGAAAAAGAACGCGAGTCTATAAAAAAGATGTTGACATATTTGAAGTTTCTGTGTTTGAGTTTCAATATCTCGGCTGGAAAGCTGTCATGTTGCTAATAAATAGAACTGTTTGTTTCCCTGACCTTTTACTGAACTGAAGCATCTTGTAGTTCCTCTTGTGGTGTTACCTTATAAGGATTTATGCTGTTTCTTAATAAAGATGCTGTGTAGGAAGAAGAAATTGGGAGTTGATTGCTGCAACGGTGATCTCTCCCCCAACAGAAAGCGAATGAAGCTTAAATGTTCTGCTTCAATGAAAGCTGACATTTTAACATCATACCAAGACGGATAAACACATGTAACATTTTGGACATATTTTATATTGTGGTTTTTCCACCAGTGTCAGCTTTACTTGCAATAATCTACTTGAGGAATTGCAGATGATTGTGTGAGCCTACATTCAAAACTTAATATGAACGTAACATAAACTTCATGCAGTTTCCCCCATAAACTACAGATTCCTACTCTTTTAGTAGGTTATGCATTTCTGTGAATTATCTGGCTTTATTTTAGATTCATAAGAAAAATGTGGGGGGGAGAAGAGATATATAAAATAAATTAAAAAATAGAGATAATAAAAAAAATACAAAAGGGATTTTATTCAGATACTATCAGATGTGTATAGGTTTTATTTAGCATTAAAAATAGGAACAACCTTTAACTGCAGCCACTATGTTACTCTGATTTAGTCTAATCATTGCAATACATCCATCGTGACACACAAGTCTTTCTCCACATGCGATTTGCTTTCCTAAACTTGGAGTAGGACTGGATGTCCAGCAGGAGGCAGTACCTAAACAACAAACTCAAGCTGAACATCCCTGAGACTGCATGAAATCTGCCATTAACTGAAATAAAATAATGCTGCACAGAGAGAAACGCGTCAAGTGCAGACTTAGCTCAACCGCTGTTTTTACAGACTGCTTAACCTTGTTGCCGAGGTGTAAATTCTGCTGTGAAAGACGTGATGTGGCTTCAAGCACGTGCTGCAGGAAGCACTACTACCAACCAGAAACTAAGTACATGGTGTACAAATAAAGGAAAGAAACAGCTGAAGGGTTTTTTGGACAACTGCAGAACCCTAGAGAACCCCAGTTACTACAGCAACAGTCTTAGACAGAAAAGCTTCCCTAACTCTGGAAGGAAGTTGGACGACTCCCTCACGGCAACTAAAAGAGCAGCTGAAGTGTGTGTGTGTGTGTGTGCGCGCGCATCTGGTTGCATCCCACAGCGGCTAACCCACAGTGATGTGTGTCAACATGACTCTACAGAGTGACAGCGTTTTGTGTTTTAATGCACAGCAGGAATTTTGCACAGTTAAACAAATCCACTTTTTGGGTTGAGCTGTCACAAAAGAAACACACCCAACAGTCCTCATGTCAGGCTTGCCCCAAACAAACAAACACACACACACACCGACAGCTTAGCAGGAGCAACACCCACCCTTACAGAGAAGTCAATTCTTACCACATCCGTGCCTTAACTTGCCGTTTCGCCAGCCTACAAACTTGAGAAGACCCTCAGCACATTACAACAAAGTGTCAGGCCTCGCTGCAGAACATGTGAGCTTTGGAGAATATCATAAAGTACTGTGCCCCAGTTTCATTTCTTTCTGACACGGCTGAGATTGTCTGCTTTATAATTCATTCTTCTTCCTTTTATCTGCCATACTTGTTCACACACACACACACTCTTTTCTTTCTTAAACGGATTACGATCCCCGCAGCCAGCACACATAATAATGTTCTGGGATGACTCATTGAGGTCTGGGTAATATATCCCAAGGCTTAAATGGTATAAATACATTTAAAAAAGAATCTAAAGAAGACACACAAGACCAGAGAGGAACCGAAATATGTTTATGGATTGGCATCAGCACTAAAGATGAGACTAAAATCAGAAGTAAAAGTGGACGATGAAACTGGGGCAACAGCCATACGTTTTTACAAATCATTTAGGTTTAACACACGTGTGCATTTAGAGCAAACTAAAGCATCATTTCCACCCATTTTAGCAAAGCAACAACAGGCAGCTGCACACACATATCTCTGTAATGAGTCACCAGCTCCAGAAGACTTGTGCAACATGGGAGAAGTGTGTATGTGTGATGGCATTTCTTGATCCACTTGTATCAGATGAGTCTGGAGCAGGAAGGACTTCAGTCCATATCCCTCAGAGATGATCCAGAAAACCTGAGTTATGCTTGACTTTAAGTCTACGGAAGAAAAAGATTTCACTTAACTATGTACATAATGTGTAAAGAAACTATAGCTGCATTAAAAAGTATTACTTTTATCTGTCTTCCTTGTTTCTGCTCTCTCAGCTTTCATGACTCAGCAGTAGGGAAAGGTGATATAACACCGTTGACGGTTATGCCGGTGAACTTTCGCTCTACCGGTGCAATGCTATAATCTCGCGTAATAATTTTAACAGAGCACACATGCGCTTTGCAGATGTTTTGGTCTATCAGCACCAGCATGGGGAGAAAACATGGCGTTTGAAGAGCGAAAGACCTGCTCAAATGAGGAGGAATTGATTTTCAAAAATGGAGCGACATCAGTTATCTGGAACTGGTTTGTGTTTCAATGTTCAGACCTCGACCAGAACACAATTATTTGCAAACAATGCAAATAAACTGTCAGTGTCAAGGTGGGAAACACGATGAAACTTTTCACCACCTGAAACAAAAACACTCGGCGGAGCATAACAGAGTAATAAGTAATAATCACCCGTATTACAAGCAGTTTCTTTGAATAACACAAATGGTCAACGGGTGAAAGGCTTTCCGTATAGTTGCTGTTAGCATTTGAGATTGAGCTTGCCATTATGTAAACACACGAACGCAACACACTTTCAGCACTGAGGATGTGCGCGCATAATGTTGGCGAACATTAAAAGGGGAGATGCGGCGTGACGCAAAGTGTCCGGCCAATAAATGCTACTATCACCGGAGCCTTGGACAGAAAGCCTTATGAGAAGAACAGTCATCGTTCAGTAAACTTAACCCAGGCAGTTACATACAGTTTAGCCAAAGACATGATGCCCGTGCAGGCAGTGCAGACAGAAGGCCATGATGAAGTTAAAAAAGAACTGTTGATACAGCAGCCATTTTCATGCAATATGGTGTCTTAATGTTTTTATTTTCAGAATAAATGTTTACAATTCAGTTCATCTTTAAGGCAAATATTCAAGTTCAAGGAAATGCCTATGAATCAGTGTTTGTTATACAACTTACTACTTATGTTACCTAAATGCACTTTCAAAGCTTATAATGGATTGTGCATCCTAATAAAAAGCTGCTGTTTTCAAGAATCTTTGTCATATTGCCCTACCCTACTCAGCAGCCAGTCTGATATCTGCAAGTGTATTTGACTTCAAATAGTTTCACACAACCCACGCTTTGTTTTGTCCACATACTACTATAACACTCTGACACATTTATCTCTCAATGTTGTCAATGTGATGGATTTGGACAGATTTAGAAACTTGTTGAGCTTTTAGGACAAACTTTGTTAACTTAATTTAAAGAAGAGTAGCCAATATTGCCGTGTGACAATCCGGTTCTCTGCTGTGTGTTAGCAAAACAGGAAAATGAGTGAAATGTAGCATAGCGATGTGCTAACAGACGAGTTGCCTCTGAGAGAAAAGTGAACATGAAGATCCCACCTCTGTCGGGGTGAGCTGAAGTTTTAGCAGCTTTTAGCTCTGCTGAGAATGTCACTTGGGAGGACAGACTAGGGTTATATCATCATATGAAAGAAGGCTCTGAAGATGAGTGTAGTGGTACCCAGCAGTCAAACAAACTGGGGAATTGCACTTAGAAGTGAAATGAGCAAAAACAACATTACTTTTACATTGAAACGCTGCGATTCTGTATTTATTTATATTCACAGGTGTGATAAAAAAAAAAAGGTTTAAAAATTAGGTTAGGGAAAAGACAAACTATTCATAATTTCCTATTTAGGCTAAAGTAGAAGAAGTGATACATTTAAGAGTCATAGTGGGCTCTTCTAGGGAGGCAAACCATAAAAGTTGAGCCTTTGAACAGAACCAGACTCCAACTCACTGATCTAGCATCACCGCAGACGTCTGTCATGGCGAATCAAACAACCTGCAGTGTCTGAATTGTTCCAGAGTGAATATCATGAATGCAAATAGTGGTATCACAGCATTTTTTATGTAGGTGGACAGTAGTTCACCAGATTACACCATTTTATTTTTCAGAACAACCAGAAACATCACAACATTCTCAAATGAACACTTCATCTTAATCGTTTCCATCATAATTCCAGGGTTTTTTTCCTAATCTGGCAATTTAAGCATAAAAAATATGTGATTGAGACTACTTTCATTGAGATTTAACTTCATTAAAATAAACTTCAGCTCATAAAACAATAAAATGCAAATATAATCTGATGATGTCATGAATACAATATATAGTATTATATTACAACATAATCCTCCAAAAACTAAATGTTTTTATTGTAAGCCACTACTATAATATATTCCCAACTAGAGTATGAATACCCTTTTATGTTATTTCCCTGTTCACTGATGCGCAAATAAAAGTTTTATGATCCAGCAAACACCTGTGTCACTGTCCCACTGAGTAACTGCTACAGTCATAAATATGCCTGTGGTTTCCTGTGTGCACTGAGATAGCATTTTGTTTAAACCCAAAGCAAAGTTCAGCTGATAAGGTTTAGTTGTCTAACACAGACTGAAGCCAAGAAGCATAATGGCAAATTTAGTAGATTCACATTACAAAGCAGCAGGAGAGGAGATAGTGATCTAGGCACACATATACTCATATCATGGGTTAAATCACAGGTGACAAACTCCAGTCCTCGAGGAACAGTATCCACTAGGATTGTCTCAGTGCTCCCATCACATCTGAGCAGAATAAATTATTAGGATGACAAGAAGATGTTGGATCTATTTGATTTGAATCAGGTGTGTCAGCGCAGGGAAACAAAACCATATAAAAAACTGCAGGACATACCGGCCCTCGACGACTAGAGTCTAACACCCTGTTTGTTTTGAACAAAAAGACTTTACATTATTGCTTTAATATGACTCAAATATTTCCAGGTAATGTTGGTCAAAAGCTTGCTGGGTGTGGAAATGCTTCATTTCATTAGATGGGAGAGCTTTGCCCTTCACAAGTTATGCGAACCAGCTCTCATCAGGCTGTAATGTAGCTTTTAGCAAAGAATAACCATCACTGTATTAAAGAAAGGCCCAGTTGGTGGTGGGCTGCACTGATGATTATCTTTCTGGGAGGTTTCCCCACCTCTCATTCATAGCAACACACAGATTAGATGTCTTCAGCTTTACAAACGTCTCATTAGAAAGCAGCATACAGAAAGCAGCCTCAGGCTTTTTAAGCAATGCAAAAGCAGCCGTGGCTAACGTGACTGTAAGGTTATAAAGTTACCATTTGCACTGGTTGTATAGATCGGACATATGTCCCTGCTTTGACAATATCTCATGTTCCTCTCAGTGTGTCACTGCTGCTCTGGATTCAGCCCAGCCAGAGTGCAACATAAGTGATGAGAAGACTGAGAAGCCACTCAGCAGGAACCTGTGCACACTACATACCTCAGAAAGCCACATCAAGCCAACGTGACTCCCACTGTTGTACACCATTTAAACGAAGCCGTCTTCGTTTTCTAGGAAAGCTCTGAGGACTGACTCCACCTCATTTGCAAAAACTAAGCCAGCATTGTGTTGCTTTAAGTCAATATTTTTGATGAGTTTTGTGGTTCACTAAACATCTTTAAGGATTTTTTAACCACGCCAATATTCTATGTGATTTTAATAGTGTGTTTCAGTAGAGCTGTCGGAGTTGTTGAGGCTCTTTTTACACCCTTTAAAATTTCTTGGTATCCCTCCAGAGAACTTTGCCTGTACATGATCCTGTTTTACTGGTCTTCAGACACTTCTGTTTGCACAAAGGTTTAGTTTTCTCAGAAATAATCAGACTGGAACTACTGGCATACGTGGGATCCAGCAGAGCTCTGTAGCAAGATTCCCATGTAACGGCCTGAATCTTAAACAAGCCTTTCAGTCTTACTGAGGTTTTTTCCAAGTCCATCTAAACTAACAGATAAGAAATTTATGAATCCATTTTAAGGAGTCTGAAGCCAAATCCAATGTGGAAGGAAGCAGAGTTGTTACCTGGAAGTGGAAGATGCCAGCATATCCCTGCTGAAAGCCCTGTCCATGAGGAACCACTCTGTGCAGCAGGTTGTCGTTTAACGTCAGCGAGGCGATAGCTGCAAGCAGCCAGCAGTCCCCTGAAAATTCAATCAGACTCATTTATTCCCCTGGAACAGACCTGAAAGGTGCAAGTTTAACTCCTTGTCAGGACACATTGGGCAGTGCATTAACATGTATGAAAGCAGGAACCCAGTAAAAAAAAACAATTTTCACACCCATTTCTATATTTTTTTAAACATAAATATCTTTTTTTCCTTTAATCTCCTCATTTATCTAAAGATGTATAAACTATAAAATGCATATAAAGCTAATTGCTGTTGCCAAGTTGGAGGTGTTTGCAACAGGAAGCCATGTAGAAACAACAGGAATGTTCGCAGAACAGTGAAGTTTGTAGTCACACACGATGTTCACAGAAGCTTCGTTTGCATTAAGGTTGAAACTCTAATCCACTAAAAATCTGTTATTAGTCATTGTGGGTTTTAAGCCACAATAAACACTTCCTGTTGCATTGTTTTGCTTAATGTTTCTCTAATGGAACATAGGAAGGGAGCCCTCTGACTGATAGTTTCCTTATGAGAGTCGCATCGTGTGCATGCTCACTGTTTGAGTAGCTTTTTTATTGTCTTATTTTATTGCTTCATATCAGTATTATTAAATATTGACGTCAAAGGTCTTTTTGCTCTGCATCTTTTTCCCTAATTTGTGTGACAAGGCAATGAAAACGAAAGAATATGATAGTACTTCTGTATGATTGAAGAAAAATTCTTTGGTTTGTCTCATAATCTACTTTAATGAAAGCTCATTCTTATAACATGTGCAATAGAAAAGACAATAAATATAGTTATGGGTGGTAAATTACAACAATGATGGTGCATTTTTGTGGCTGTTGTTGTGCAATAAGGACAGCCAGTGAGATTTGCCAACAGGAAATGTTGACAGATGTACTAAAACAGATGGAAAGTGGCTTTGTTTACATATGTGGAGTAGAAAAATACAAGGCCTACATTATGTATGAAGTTCTGTGCATCTCAGGGTGCAAACTGTCTTGTGGTACTCAATTCTAATTCGCATAGCAGCAGATAGACTTGGTTTCCTGTAAGCACTCTTTGCGTCATGCATGCAAAAAAACAAACAAAAATGTATATTTCATGATAGTATGGAAATCCTGGTGTTTAGATGAAGTCAAAATCTCAGATGAAGGTATATACTGTCCTGCTTCTAAATTAAAAGTACACTGTTGGGTGCTTTTGCATCTGTTGTGGATCCATCCTTGATTGTAGGGAGTGGTTTTGTCTGGGCGGTTCACTAAACCTAAAAGCTAATTACAGGTGTGTCGCACAGGTCGCTCTCTCTCTTTCCTAGAATTCGCTGGGTTTTGTTCAGGTGGCCGGTTGTTTTGGGAGTGGCACCTGAATATAGTTGTTTGTTTGCTTGGTTGGTTGTGTTATGTCGTTGTGGTAAGACCGGTAGTGCTGTTTTCAATGTATCTTTTGTTTTAGGTGAGTTTTGTGGGTTGTGTACACGTTAAGTTAGGGTTGTAGAGGTGGTGGAGGCAGCTGTCATCTCACCTTTTTTTCCTCACCATTGCTCCCTTCCATAGATACATCTAGTCCACACTCATCTATGCAACTGGTTTTGGAGGTATTAAGAAAACCTACTAAACAATGCGTTATGAGAGATTTAGAGATTGCTAGATTTTCTAGCTAATTTTTTTTTTTCGGGCTTTACTGACCTCGGCTACGCATCCATTAGCCTCCGCTTCCTGTTGATATGAAAGATATCTTTGTTGTTTAGCTCCAAAAAATGGCAGTAAAACTTTTATTGCAAATATAACCCAATAATTAACAAACTGGTTATAATTTCACCTCACTGAACAAGTTTTCGCAGCCTTAACATTACTCAGGAATAGAAAGAAAATATGGTGCAATAATAGTGTATTGTTTCATTAAAATAAACAGTATTACTTCTAATCATCATATCGGCTGCAGCATTTCAGCATATGAGCAGCTAAAAATATCTGACACTGTGTGAAGGAAAGTTTTCATTTTCTTTGGTTGACTCCCAACTTTTCCCAGAATTTTGATTTCACCTGCTAATTACAAGCTATTATATGCCTACTGTCAGCATTTTTTTCTTATACTTTCATGTGAATCACGTATTACCCTCTTCCTAACAGAGTCCCACAGTTCCACTGGAACAGTTGGGAGGTTTCCCAGTGGGACTCACCCAGAGCTCCCTGGCAGATGTCCGTGCGAGTAGCTCCATCTACGATGAACTCTGGCCGCTGGCAGATCTCCTGTCAAAAACATGCAAACAAAAACAAAACATTAGCACTTTTCTTCCCCTTGCATTCCCCCCAACATGTCACATTTGCTTTTTGTCCCATTATACCCATTTTGAACTTATAGTGCAACCAACTGAGCAACCAACATATGGCTTCATTTACATTTGAAGGTGAGCACGCGTCATCAACTTTCAGAATACCTGGATGATACCATTCTCCCTTTTATAATGCAAAAATATATCTAAAAAGGTTCACATGCATGTATTAATAGAAGTCTGGTATATCACAAAAAATACACTTCTGGAAGGGTGACGCCAAATATCTGTTGGCAGATAGCCAGACTGTAAAAAGGCATGAAAATACAACGATCCTTATTTTTATGCCATTCTGCACCTTTTTGCTTATCATAATGAATTTACTTCAGACCTTCCAAACTCCTACAGTGAAATTTAAGTGATCCCATATAGATTTTTATGTACGTTAACATTTTAGTCGGCACTATATTGTTTTGATGATCTGCATTTATATAGTGTTTTAGAAACAATAAACACTCAAACTGCCGTTATTCACATTAACCCATTTGTACAGCTTTTCTAAATATAGATATAAAACACTTTGTCCTCTCAGCATTACTGGCAGCTTTGCAGTTCAAAGTAGATGAGAAGACACCAACCTGACATCACTCCATCATTTTATAAAAAAAAATAACACTATCAAGCTTAGTCTATGAAACAAATTAAAATAAATTATTATTTAACACTTAATTTCATATATTAATTACCTTGCTCTTAATTAATGTCTAGCTGAAAGGTCCGACCATAAGGCTCCTAAACTGATGTCATTCTGACTTTAGTAAACCATCTGCAAGGCCAGCGTCCTTCCATCACGAAAATGTTTAGGCAAGACCTGATTATTTGTCATAGCAGAATTGAGGCTCCAGAGTGTGACACACAGGACGCACATGACCAAAGTCTTTAAACGAAGGCGTGTATAAGTGACTGGGCAGAATTGCTTCGGACTTCTGGGTGAAAACAGATCTCTGAAGTGATTCTCCCCGGGTTATGACCTTGTACCTTGTCTGTCTTTCATGTATTGTCCCTTCATGTTTTAATGTTTAATGTATTTTCAACTTATTTTATTTTTCATTATTAAATTCATATTCTTCTTAATCTAAAGAAACCAGTGTCCTCGTCCTTTACAGGAAAAACAGCCATTACACATCTTAAACATAACAAACTATATGTGCATCAGTGCTGAGTTGAAAATTGGATTACATACTCCAAGTCTGAACAAACAAGACATATTTACAAATGTAAAGACATAGTAATTTAAAAATAAAAGTGATCGCAAGCCTTATGTTATCCCTGTGGGAGATCCAGTCCCATTCTGGTTACTGTCAGTCCAGCAATAAGCAGAACAGTCTCCACACTTTGCATAACATCCCTCCACACGTCATGCATCACATAGGAGAATAAGCTAGCTTAGCATTAGCAGAGTAAAAGGGCTTCATAGACTTATTTTTATACTGAGCCATATAATGGTGACATAATGTTAAATAAAACCATGTCTATTTGTGTACGTTTAAAGTAGGATACAGTGTAAACTACACTCTTAGTATAACCTTAAGATGTTTTTAGAATCTAATAATAGTAATAATTAATGCCATACAGTCTGACTGTACCATAGCAACACCATGCATCTTTAGATTTAATTTAAGACTTCAAGTCAAAACAACTAATTTTGATTAAAAGGAACAAAGCGTAATAATTCAATTCTTATTAAAGCACATCTTACAGATAATAAATGCATTGATGTCTGACTGATTTCATTGACGAACTGTTACACACCAAGTGTCTATCTAAACATCTCATTTATAAAAGGACCAATAGAAATAACTACATTTAAAATTTCAGGGAAAACAGGTCCATGTTTTAGTATTGTTTGCTTATCTCAGTACTTCTTGCTTTACTGGGAACCATCTTTTACTCAGCATATTCTGCGTGACAAATCCCTCATGAGGCTATAAAAAGAAATATTACAACCCCCTACCCTTTCCCTCCCGTCTCCTCCCCACATGCCCCACAAAAAGAGAGAAAAAAAACACAAACCATAAGACACATGGTTGAATTCACTGAAACACAAAGCATCACGCAAAGAACCAATCTCTCACACACAGCACAGATTTTATGACTTCTACAACCACTCAGATACAGTGTAAATATTACATATCCTGTATTATCTAACGAAGCATACAACTTCTGGAGAGGGTCTGACCCTCAAGAAGCATTAGACCCCGCAGCAACGCAAAGGTCAGTCGCATGTTCACGCACATGTAGACTCAGCATTCAAATGGAAGCTGCTAGAAGTGCAAAGAGGCTGCAGTCACGCAGATGATCATACAACCCTGGGAGCTATGCAGGTCATGACGACTCGCCCTGATATTGCAGCACGGTCACAATAAGCAGAGAGCTGCGTTCAGAGAAAAACACAGCGCCACTTTGCACTCAGCTAGGAGGTAGTGATGCTCACATGTCATTTTTTCCATCCAACACAGGCATCATTGCCTAGGGTTTAAGTATATACAAAGTACTGACATGATACTCCTGTTATTAGGATTATTAAATATATGATTTAAAATACTACATGTTTTACACATTGATGCATCAAGTTGTTGTCACTGTCATTCAGTGGACAAGTAGGGCTGGGTATTTATTCAGATTTCAAGAATCATTTCGATTTCGATTCTCAAGATTTAGAATCGAATTCAAAATTTAGATTTTCACGATTCAATCCGATCTGCTTTGCTTTCATCAAGCTCATCGTTCTGCTGATGCTTTCTGAACCCAAAACAATTTCATTTTGCAACCTGAAATGTTTTAGGCATTTTCAAAACCCGGACTAGTCTAACAGTGCTACTTTCTGACGCCATGTTAACCGTTTTCATTTCTTCAAATGTAGCACACATGCGAGAATGAAAGATCAAAGTTCACCAAGGGTAATGTATTAAATAAATCGATCTTTGGACTCATGGATCAACATTTAGAAATGTATATGTCAATTCAGAATACATTAATAGATCTTTTCAACGCAGCACTATGGACTAGCACTGATTAAACTTTAAAACATGATTAAACACATAAAAACAATGATCGCTACAAAACCTTTTTAATTAATCCACTTTAATTTAGCTTAAATCAAAGTATTTAAAAAAAATAAATATTGGAGTTGGAGTTATCATAAACATTTTCTACAACAAACAGTCTTCCAATCCAGAATAATAAATTCTAGATCTTTGTCTCTTATTGTGGTTTGTGGTTGGTTGCGCTTTTCCCTAAAGGCAACAAACTCCTCCTGCTCTCTGAAATGATGGCAACCCAACACTTTATAAAGTTGCTGGTGTTAAAGTTTGACAGCATTCATTTTTGGACATTAGACATGTCGTTGTTGTGCTACTGGGATGTTCTGATGAGTCCCCAAACTGGTAGCATAATGCTAACGCTTGACGTTGACACAATAGTGTCTCGCGTACAGTTGTTTCTCCATCTATCATCACACAAGATTGTGTAACTTCCTGTGTATCGTAGTCCAGTTACTGTTGTATAGGATGGCATTCAGACAAAAATGGTCGATTCTGATCCCTTCACTCTTGCGGGATCAGTGAGTATTTCCAATGCTAGTCTCGGTTACGACATCTTTCGAATTGGCTAACCAGAGGAAAGATAACTGCTCACTGGTGTTACTTTACCACTAAGATTAAATTTACCACTCTGTCCTGTTAGAAAGTGTAGTTGCCTGGCAACAGATGGAAGTGAAGTCTGAGCAAGGGTTGCTCAAGGGATAATAAAAAAAAAAACCCCTCTCACCACAGAACTGCCATTATCCCCTCACTTATTAAAACAGAAAGAATCTCTTCTTGCTTCTCCGGTTTCTGAGAAGTCTCGCAGTTTTGCATTCCCCCCACATGCTGTTACACCTGTACACCAGTCATTTTCCTTTCTAATAAACCCATTTTGCAACATTTTTCCTAGTAGCTGCTACCTGCAGGGTTTTCAAGTGGACATCCATTTCTCATGACTGTTACTGATGCTTGTAGAGAAAAAGCATGCAATACTTTGTAGTTATTAAAGGTTTTATCTGAAGTATTTTAGGTTTTTACTGAATTTAAAACAGACAAAACTTTCAAAAATTACCATCTTTAAACATAGATTAGTAACTGCAGTAGCCTCATCAAACCCACACCCAGTTCCATGGGACCGTGCGGTCTCTAATCAGGCTCCTTCATTAGGAACCAACCTTTTTATATTTATAATTTCCTACGATAGCCATTTAAAAATTACTTTTATAATAATGCTTAATTATATCCCACCTTTTATCTCCAGAGTCATTATCTGCAACTGCATTCAACTCTGACCTGACATGTAGTAAATCTAAATCCTATTTATGCAGACAATAATTATGATGTTTTATCAATGTTTTACAGAGTAATATTAGACAAAATGAAGCTGACTAAATTTGTATAAAATACTTGTGCTGCTCGGTATACAGTCTACCTCTATGACGGACGTACAAGCATCAGTGTATTTCTGTACTATTCATGGTGCTGAACATATCTCTCATAATATCTCTGTTTAGGTCATTTGGTTTCCTGATCTCAGTATCTGCATGTTGTATCAACTTCCTGTTGAACATGCAACAGCTGCATGTTCAACAGTGTCTTTCCAAGCTAGTGTTTCTCTCTCTCACACATAAAAAAAAAATATATATATATATATATATATATATAAACACAGAGAGAGAGAGACAGATAAACCACGCCATAGAACCACGCATGGCCTGTTTCTATGTTCTGACACTTGCACTGGTCAACGCCTAAATTCCTCTTATGCTTCCACCTCCGTAGGTAAAGATTAATAAGTGATTGTGATGATAACCGCTTATATTTTCCTCCCACTGGTGATCTACTTGTCCACACTTGTGCAGAAAGACTGCAAGTTCTAGTTGCATTTTAAAAGAGCAACAAAAAGCAGTTTGATAGAAAATTGAGATTAAATGACAGGATGTAGTTCACGGTTCACATAGAACTCTGGGACATATATTTTCTACAACAAGGTCCCCCGCATGTCTCTGCAGCCAACTGCACCATGCACAACCTGAATATCTGCATCAACGTTAACCTGGAATGTTGTTTTTACGTGCACCTGGATTCATCTCTATGCAAACAAAAAACTAACTATATCAGACAACGACAAGAAGCAGCAACATGGTAACCATTTTTTGGTATATTACTATGTATATTTATCTAAACATTGGTGAACTTTGACGGGAACTTTACATCAGCTGTACCTTTACATGCATCAGACTGTTAGGAAACATTTGCCGTACCACTTCCTGATACAGGTCAGGAATGGTTCTGTACAATAAGCTAATCTTATACTGTGATACTGCAACAGGAGAAAATACTACAAACCTTATCTACTAACATCTAGCTGGACAGTTATTACAAAGATCTACCCAGGTATCCTTCCATGTCTTACCGTTGGTCTCTTCCAGCGGACTCCTTGGGTTTTGGAGGATCTGGGACCAAGCTCGTTAAATCCCAGAGACGATGCAGAACAAGGGAACAGGTTATCCTCGAACAGTCTCCCACTGCTGAGGCACTGGGCTCTCAGGGACTCGTAGTCCTGACCGAAAAACTTCACTGCGTTGTGGTTCTCCCCTAGACCCTCATCACGATCCCACTGGCTCCTCAACTTTGCAGCCATGCCTGTGGCATAAATTTGTGACCCCGCCATCTTGAGTTTGTCGAGTTAACGGGCCAGAAACAGCTTTCTCTCTCAACTGTTTTTGTTTTTTTGTAGGCACAATAAGATATTAAGGTGTTTGAATAATTGAGAAGGCAGCTGCGACCTACTGCATCCACAGCTGCAGCACTTATGCAAATGGATAAAAAAATTGTAATGGCTTTAAGTCCCGATCATAAATTAGAAAGAAACACCAGTCGCCATTATGAGGACATCAACTATTAATAAGACAAGGCTGTTGGTTGTTTAAAATTCAATCACAACCACGGGTGGCACTTAGATTGTAAAGCAGGAGCACAAAAGATCAGATTCCAGTCAGCACCAGTGACAGCTTATTGGCTTTTTTGGTCGTTGTTTTTTGTTTTTTTTTTCGTCTAAAAAGAAGGCTGCAGAATGTAAGTCTGTAACTTTCCTTCTGGCTGCTGAAGCCTGAAAGACACAAAGAAAGAAAATTAGAAAATATTCAAACATGCAAGTCCATGCAAAACCCTGCACACACCACAGAGTACAGCTTCTATACACACATCTGGGGCTTTAAGTAAAAACAAGCCCTCGTTTTTCCTGTTAAGTCAACTTTTTGGATTCAGACACAAAGGAGAGATCCGTGCTACTGCAGCAAACTAACCCCCCCACCCGATGTTTGATCAGGTGTGAACAAAGCTGCACAGTAGCAGTGTCTGTGCAGCGTAGTAACACCTCCTTAATATGCATGATGAAGGCATGATGAAGCCCTCTCTAAGTAAGCAGCAGCAATGTGTCATTAGTGCCAACAAACCTCTTGACAGAACTGGAGCTACAAAGAGTTCATCTCAGCTCGTCTGTGTTTTTATCTTTTCTTTCCTAGAAGTTTCCCTCCGTCAGACAGAGAAACAAACGTCTATTTATAACAATGTCTTGCTTTACTTTTGACATCTCTCTCATGAGTGAGTTTATATTTTAGCTTCCTCTACTCTCCCATATCTGAACTGTTCCTGTTACACGACTTACTGTAACTGTAAGTTAACAGCAGGCCTGCACGGTCCTGTAACACTTATAAAGGCTTGCTACCGCACCCAGAAAAAAGAAACCACGGTCTCAGCGTACACACTGAACTACAGTTCCCACTGCAGTAATCGTTAAGAAAACTAAAAACATTTTCTAATACGGTCTCATGCAAATCAGTTCGCACAATGTGATTTGCTCTCCTGCTAGACTGAGACATTAAACGTGTTTTATGCATGAGGAAAATTTGTGTTGAGCATCATGAATATTTCATGGTGACCTGACTAGAAAAACTGAATCAATTGTGCAAAATAAAAATTGGACCCCAGCAGCCCTAAGATTATACAAAAAATTAATTTTTAATTATTCATTTTGCAGCTGCTGTGATCGGTTATCTATATATGCAAGGTGACAGATTTTAGCAACGTGCTGCTTTACTGCACAGCAGAGTATATCCTGATTTTCATTTAACCTTATTCAATATTACTGAAGAGCATGGGGAGTACTGATAAAACTACATAGTGTAATATGTGTGTGTTTTTACTTCCCCATCATGAGGTTTCTTCTCTGCTGCATGTTATCAAGGCAAACTCTGCCCAACAGGATTTCAGTCTGACTGCAATGAATATTTCATTTTCTCTCACATGAGAAATACACACACACATACACACAGAACCTCCACTTCAGTGCAGGTAGTGACAATTACACAAAATGACAAGCAGCAGTCAACAATCATACTTATAAAGTAGAACCCTCCAGGAGCTGAAGTCCCTCTCCTTAGAAAGCCAAAACATGTCAACAGTGTTTAACTAAACAGCAGCTGTATGCAACTAGTAAGATCACAGCATTTTAGTACATTTACCAAAGAATACAACATGTGAGTGGAGATTTTATTGTTTGCAATACTTAGTACTAAAACTTTGTATTTGTTAAAGAATAAATAATGTAATATATTTTAATATTGATAAGATTGCTGCTCATCTGAGGTTAAGTTTAGTGTTAAGTTTAACATTATTTTCAACATTTTAAATATGATTTATGCACTTTTAGGAGATTTCTGTTCAATTGAATAGACGATAGAGTGTGGGTTATCTTTTCAACTGTGGAAAACCAGAAAACTCCAAATGACCGTCTAAATAAGTCTGATGCATTTAGGGGAGAAGAGAATAGAGACACATTTAGTAGGAAAAGGTGCAAGATCTCATGCAAAACAAAACAGTGAAACACTGGGCTGGATCGATCATGCGGCTTTCGCTGCAGTCGGTGGGGAACACTACATTCCTTCTGGGGAAGAATGGCTTCAGTAAGCATCAAATTCATCATAACTCTGTGAAAAGACCTCCAGAGGAGCAGCGTGCAGAAGAACAACAAAGCAGAAAGAGACATTTTGCAAAGCAGTATGACACCATCATGTGGGGCGGATGTAAAGCATGCAGCTATAAGAAATATGACTGTTTACTGCTGATGCATGTCTGACTCTTGTGTTTCAGGGGTTTCCTGATACTTTGCTGTGGTTGTGTAAAGGTGGGTGTTGGTGCCTTAAGAGCGCTTTCTGACAGCTTCCTGCATGCTGTGCTCAGATTCCACCATTGATGACAGTGAAATTAAATATCCAAAGTGTTTGCCTTAAAGCCTTGGAAGGAAACAGATCAGCAGAGTAACTCAGTATGAGTGTTTTTAATCCAAGGGAGAGGAAATTAAACAGCTTTTACTAACACCTATTTGGAGAATAATATCTTTAACTTTGTGTGATTTAATTTTAAGTTGTTTATCTGGAATTGTTTTGTGCATATATCTCAAAGTTTTACAGATACATATGGCCTACAAGATAAGCATAGTTTTGATGGAAGGTGTGGTCCCTGAGTGAGACACAATAGCCAGCTGTCAAACTTTAACTTCTGCTAAGTTTACCAACACTAACATTATTTTTGGTCGAAGAAGTTTTTATGGGTACAGAAACAACATGGTGTGGTTATCTTGTTTTTTCCACGTAGCGGAGAGCGCTTGTTGTCGTGTTAATAGGCTTAAATAAAGCAGCGCACACACTTTAAAAGTTCCCACTGCTAGTGGACGTGAGGGAAATCTTTCTCTAGCAGTTCAGCGTGGTTAATAAAGGAAATTCATATTTACCTCGTATTTCCTGGAGGTGCAGCTGGTGACATTTAATGCACAACGCGACGTTCTCTGTTCCTTTCCATGTTTAATGCAGCTCAGTCTTTTTGCTCTGTAGCAGCGCATTTAGAAACGCCCTGCTGTCTGCCTGCCCTGCTCAGTCCACCGTGTCCCCTCCACTGCGCCTGCGCAGTGCCCACCGGTCAAAAACAACGCTGCAATGGGGGTCTGTTTACATGAGGAACTTTCATATACATTTTTTTTAATGATTTCGTTTTTAATGATCTCGTTTTATTTATTTTTTTTAAGAAAATTCTGACATTTCTCCAATATGCTCCCAGATTCTTCAAAAATTACCAATAGGTCAAGTGTGGGGCCATGGTGGCCTGGGAGATGGACCACCTAAACCTGCAGATCTGACTGATTCCCGAGGTGCCACTTGTTATTTACAGTCTATGGGTGCCTCTCTGAGGAACGGATAGTCAAATCTTTACACTATGCAGTTTAAATTGCACTTAACCAGTAAAATCTTACGATATCCTAGTGCAAGTGAACGCATCACGTCATATACTCTTTTTTTCAAACTACTCTTCTTGATCACAATTCAACATTGTCTCTCCAAACTGCTTTTATTTTTTTTTATTTAACTGACCCAAGATGTTTTTCCTTTGCAAACCTTCATAATAAGGTATTATTTGACAGTTTATCTTTTAGATTTTACAAGTTGATCAAATTTGATCTTAATAGGATAACATAAAAATGCCTTCTAAATAAATGCATTGGCGTACTTCAATATGAGCTACAAAAGTGTTCACAGACGTGCTTAGTCTTAATATTTAAAGATCCCTTCATCTCTAGGTGCTCCAGGAGATATGTTAATAATGTATACGTAAATAGCTCACATTCATTTAGAATAGAGCATATCATGACTTTTAATCTGCTATTAAATGCTTTGTTTGAATTACATGGCCTCATATAATATCTCTGAGTATGTATATGTGTGTGTATATATATATATATATATATATATATATATATA
>JBAMHX010000006.1:13889391-13904199 GCA_037177515.1 Pseudomugil tenellus | reverse complement strand
TACCTTTTTATTAGATAAATATAATCATCATCATCATCATTGGTTGTTTGTATCTTTGTGTTGATCCTGTGATGAATTGCTTTTATGACCATGGTGTACCTGTCTCTTCTCTCATAGCTACTGAGATAAACTCCAACGTCCTAACCCTGCATTGGAATGAGCGACTGGAGTTAATGGCTGGATAAAAGAATCTTTGACACTCACACAGATAAATCCTCCTTTGCACATAGTATGTATACATTCTGTTTACAATATGTTTGTTGTAAAATAACAAATGTTAACAAATAACAAGCTGATGTCATTTTAGATGCTGTTCATTCTAAATAAATTCTAAAATCAATGTATATAGTTAACTAACATACATGTTCATGCTGGTCTTAATTTATATTGAATCAAAAGTTAAATATTTTGGATATAAGATAAGCTCTAACATGTTTAAAATTGTCCCTGTCAAATAATAGATTCAGTGACTTTCAGTGTTGTCATTAATAATGTATGAACAACATTTTGTATTACAGACTTTAGATCAAGACAAGCCACTCCAAGTTTATTTATAAAGCACTTTAAAACAGTTGGTACTGGCCAAAGTGCTCAGTAGTAGAAATACATGAAAACATGTAAATGGGATTAAATAAATGTGACAACATAATAAAAAATATCAAATTGGACCAGAAGAAAATAATAAAAACAAGTCTGAAAAAACTGTATAAAAATATTGTTAATATTCGAACAATAGTAATAAAAGCAACTTTCATGCTGAGTTAAAGACTGATAATTATAGACCTATTGCTTTGGCCAGCATAGTGTCAAAAGTAATTGAAGTAATCTTGCTTAACAGAATCTCTCAATATATAAAATCTGATGACAATACGTTTAGGTTTAAGAGTATTGGGCACAGACATGTATATGTTTTAAAAGAGATGGTGTTTAATTACAAAAAGCAGAATTCATCTGTTTTTATGTCCTTTTTAGATGCTTCTAAAGCATTTGACAGGGTGAAGCACCGGGCATCATTTATTAAATTGAAAGAGAAAGGTGTATCCGAATATATTGTTTGTATTTTAATGTGTTGGTATGCACAGCTAACTATGTAGATCAAGTAGGGGGACAGGGTTACTGCCCCTTTTGGAGTCAGCAATGGGGTCAGGCAGGGAGGAATTCTGTCACCTGTCCCCTGATTAATCTGTTTACTAATGAACTGACAACAAAGTTAAAAGGATGTGGAACTGGTTGTATAACTGGAAGTCTTATTGTAAACCATCTGATATATCCTGATGTCTTGGGTGTGCTTTGTCCCAGCACTGATGGTCTACTCAACATCTGTTCAGATTATGGTTCAACATGATATAACATATAATGTCAGTAGACGTATGGTGATGATCTGCAGAACCAAGGAGGACAGGTAAAATTTCCACACATTTATTTGTCTAATGTAGTGCTGAGAGTCAGAGATAAAATCAAATATCTTGGGTACATCATAACTGATGATATGTCTGTCGACGAGGATACATATAGAGAATGTAGAATTATATGCAAGCAAACATTTTAATATGAAAATTTGGTTCATGTTCTGATGAGATGAAGGTGACTTTGTTTAGATCATATTGCACACCATTGTACGCAGCTCATTTTGGAATCAAAACAACAAGGCCAGTCTAAAATGGCGTAAGTGGCCTACAATGATGCATTTCACTACTTATGGGATGGTTCAGTGCAACTGTTTGTGTCTGCACGTGTCTCTACAGATCATACTCATAAATCCAATGTAGTTTTATTCGCAGGCTAGATGAGTCTGAAAATGAAATTTTGGTGTCACTTTCAAACATTCAGTGCAATACAATACCAGTCCAGACTAAAGAAAGGTCCAAGTGAACTCTATTTTAACCACATAGAAAAACTTTTTTGTTTGTTTGGGGGGTTTTCTGTTTTTTTTTGTTTGTTTGTTTGTGTGTTTGTTTGTTTGTTTGTTTTTCTTCATAATTTTAAACTTAAACTTTTCTTTCGGGCATTTTTAATTACCATATCATACACAAACCCCATTTCGTTTTTGCAAAATTTAGTTAAATGCTGAACATGTAGAACCTTTAGTAGTTCTTTTTAAAATTACGTTTCGTAAAAAGAAATTGTTACTTTTTCACGAAAGAGTATTAGATTTAATTTATTTAAACATTAAAGTACTATAAAAGTCTGAAACAGTCTTGTGTTTGTCAAATAAGCATGCCCACACTGACACCCAGGGGCTATTTCAAGTTTTCACACGTCATATCCCAGTTGTCATTGTACGATTCCCATGATCCTTTGCAGTGATCGCGTTCTCGCGTGTTTTGCAAAGCCGCCGTTGTTCCATAGAGCGAACTTCAACATGGCATCCGAAGGACCACCGGGCACCGACTCTCTCCCGTCAGACATAGGGAGTGCTATCGCAGCTTTAAACACATGGAACAACCAGGAACTCCAGGCCAAGTTGGCGGAGCTTGGCGCACCTGCGATGGGTAAGAATAAAGCTATCAGAAAGATACGGAACACCTAAGAAACAGTGTGTTTAGCTCATAGTAGCTAGCAAGTAGCTTCAAAACGCACTGCTTCCGTTGACTCAAGGAAAAAGCAGGCCTATTGAGTATTTATACTTACTATAAAGTTATATGCACCACTATTAAGCAAATTAATTGGATTTACATCTTTACGAAGTGGATGAAACAATATCAAAGACATTTGTTAGCTCTATCGTTTTGGTACAGTAACTAGCTCAGTTTTAGCTTCTTTGCTAGCGATCACGGGAGAGCAACACGCTTCTCTACTGATTTAAGTAAAGATCATTTTATTGTAGTAAAGATGTCTTACTCCGGGACTCTGCTTAATGTTGCTTCGTTTATAACCGTAATATTAACTCATTTCCTCACTCCCAGGACCCAGAGAGGAGCTGATTGACAGACTGAAGGGCTACATGATGCAGGTAAACAATTCATCCAGTTTTACACCGTTGAACATTATTGTTAATGGTGATTTTCTATTGTTTTCTGCCGCAGGCTCCTTCACATCACAACATATTTTGCTGGAACATGTACTATGGTGCACAGCTATAATTAACTATACTTTATTATAGGACACGTAAGGTTTGTTACAGGATTTGGAAAAACGTCCTTATCAATTTGTTTATTTTATTTATTTTGGGATTCTTCTCATAACTGTCATTTAACATTTGATTGCCACTTATGACATTGTGTTGAAGTACTGAGCTGGTTAGCGAAGCTCCAAATGTTGTGTTGGTTTTTGCTGATTTATTCTGGATATTTTTCTCTGCAGACTGGGATTATCCTTACCAAACCTATTGAAGATCCGTCAGTGGGCTCCCAGGTATTTTTTATTTGTCTCTGTCAAAATTCCATTTTTTGCATGGTTTTCTTTCACCTATGTATGGTTATAAAGAGCTACTCATTCTAAAGTGGTCCATTGTTTCAGTATATCAACCCTATTTTATTTGTATTGAAAGATCTTTGACACTGTGAAGCATGTTGTGTTAACAGTTAGGAGAGTTGTAGAAAAGATTAGTGACAAACTGCTCTGAAGCACAATCAACATGTTATATTTAATGATTGTTAAGAAGAAGCTACAGGTTCTTGTTTTATTAATAGAGTGAAAAACTTACTTTTGATTTTTGTGGCTCTTTTTATTTCAATATTTGAACAAGGAACATTAAAATGTACTGTAAAAATAGAATGAACTAAATACATATGTGTGATTAGACAGAATTATTATTATTTTAAAACTAAGCTACAGAAAAGTGGAATCAGTTGTTTGTGTCCTGGCAAAAAAAAAAAAACCTGCATGAGTTTCCTTGTCACAATCACACTTCTGTTCTTCTTATTTCCATCTCGCAAGATGCCAGGTATTCCTCATATGCCCCCGATGCCCATGCCGCCCTTGCCTCCTAGTATGAGTATGCTCCATCCTATGATGCCCCCTGGAGCCCCCCCTCCACCTGGTATACACATGGGCATGGAGCATGCAGGTTTGCCTCCTCCAAGCCTGTCGCAGGAGGACCAGCTGAAAATGGTTCAGCAGAGAGCTGCCATGGTTTTGCAGCAGGAGGAAAGAGCCAAGCAGCAGGTGAGATGGCTGCAGTAAAAAATCTACCAGACGTGTTGTGAGTTTTTTGAGTCCAGCTTTATCTTTAAAATGCTAACCGGTATCGAGATGATTCGTTTGTGAAAGGACATAAGTCAAGAGAGCAACAACAAAAAGATACTTAGAAATAATGTGTTTAAGTATATTTAGTTAAATGCAGTGTGAACTTTTGTCTTGTAGGAAACATTTTAAAAAAACTCTTCAACTATATTTTAATTGATTTGTTGTTACTCATTCGTTCTCTCTGACCATGACAGGGAGATGAACATGACCTTCTGGAGCAACAGAAAAGGGTGAGACAATAAAGATTGATTATTTTTTTTACTTCACATACATATTTATTTCACTTCTCTTTCCTCCTGTCACTGTTTCAGGCTGCTGTGCTACTGGAGCAGGAGCGTCAGGAAATGGCTAAGATTCCTGTTGGTGGTGTTAGAGGTGTGTCCACAATTTTAAAATGTGCATTTTTACAAATACTTGCACAAAGAAAGTATAATCCTTGTTGTGAGAGAAAGTTTCAGTGACTCGGGATTAATACCAAAATTTATATCCCAGTTTTTTGGGGACAGTAACACTTTTTTTTTTTTGTAAATATCAAAGCTACCCTCTTGGATCCTCGCGGGCCGCTGCCTCCTGGTATCACCTTGTTGCCATCTCAGAAACAGCGGGTGCCGCCTCCTCCAGGAGAAGATAACAGAGAGGTACGCATAATGGTTGTCCAGTTAAGACAGTTAATAGATTATTTATTTGTTGTGATATGTTGGCAGCATTTGTAACTATGCTTATCCATATGTGATGGATTAAGTGTTACTGTATTCCTGCTTTAGTTTTAAAAATAATAAAAGGAAGCAAATGAATATCTGCACTAATTGTTTTTTCTGAGCTTGAAATGGTGAAACAAATAGTTTTTGATTGATTCCATGTTTATCAGACTTTTTATCTTGTGGTCTACTAGTTAATTTGTTTTGGTTTTTCTAATTTACTGTAGATGTGGCAGAATGAAGAAGTAAGCGTCGGTGGTCCCAAGATCCCCCAGGCTCTGGAAAAAATCCTCCAGCTGAAGGAGATCAGACAGGAGCAGCTCACTGATCCAGCAGGTGAGCATAGGTCTCCGGTTAGGAGATGACATTGAAAGACAAACAGATAGTCATCATATTGTTATGCGCCTCTGCATTGTAAATAATACATCTAATAATACATAATAAAACATCCGATTATGTTTAAGGCGTCTAGAGGACAATTTCCTAGTTATTGTTAATATTACTGAAGCAAGATATAAACCCAAATGATTCTGAAAAAAAGTTTTCATCTGAACAGCTCAAGTAAGCTAAACAAACCAGTATCCTATACACCGAGTTAAACCTCATAAGAAACATTTTTTCTTTGTTTTGTTTCAGAAAAATGCTTTAATTATTATAATCCATTTTGTTTACAGGCGCATTTCTTACACCGTACCGTAAAAACACAAACAAATCAATAAAACCAAATATAAAATACATAGAAATACATAAAACAGTTATTATAGCAGTGTGGATGTTATAATGAATAAGCAAATGTA
The DNA here is from genome assembly GCA_037177515.1 of Pseudomugil tenellus. Classification (NCBI taxonomy): domain Eukaryota; kingdom Metazoa; phylum Chordata; class Actinopteri; order Atheriniformes; family Pseudomugilidae; genus Pseudomugil; species Pseudomugil tenellus. Next base: position 13,898,516 of record JBAMHX010000006.1, on the reverse strand, counting down.
ATTCAGTGTAATGTTTACATTATCATTTGTTCAGATTTTTTTTTTTTTAAATAAAATGTTGCTTTAAGTTTTACAACAGTCTACATTTAAGATCGCTAGTTGTACCATGATGGAAAGGGATCATTCTCATCTGATAAAGTGTTATCATATTCGGTCGGAAAAGTCTTTATCGTGCAGTAATAGGGCAGATAAACTAATTACCTTTTTTTTTTTTTCCTCCTTTCAGAAGAAGAAGATTATGAAGGAGGTATGGATGTGGCCAATTCTTCTGCTCTGATCTCTGAGACGGAAGACGACGACAGTCAGATGTCTAAAAAAGATGTAAGCTTTCTTTCTCCAAAGCACCGTGAAGCACTGTCTGCAATATGATATGAGCTTTCATTAAAACGCCTGTTTGAATGGCAGCCAAAGCAGACAGCAAATGTTTTGTTTCCCTTCAAAACTGTCAATCGCTTTGCAGAAAAACCGCAAACGTAGGAATCGCAAGAAGAAGAGCAAGAAGAAGCGTGCACAGGAGAAGAAGGAGCAAGCAGAGCAGCAGCAGCAGCAGAAAAAGGAGAGCAGCAACAAGCAAAGGGACAAGGAAAAGGAGCCAGAGGTGGAGATTGAGTATGTTACAGAAGAGCCGGAGATCTACGACCCCAACTTCATCTTCTTCAAGAGGATTTTTGAGGCATTTAAGGTGACTGGATTTCTAATTTATACATCATGAAGCATTGAATAGTTGTACTTGATTTGAGCTGATGCAGCTTTTTCATCTCTAGCTGACTGATGATGTGAAGAAAGAGAAGGAGAAGGAGCCCGAGAAGGCCGAAAAGCATGAGGCAGTGGGTATGCTGCGGAAAAAAGGTTTTGAGGAGGAGAGGAAGGACAGTGATGACAGCGATGAGGTATGGATCCTTTCATTTGAAAATAAAATGCGGCTGAAACAAATGAATGATATGGAGTGATGTCTTGATGTGCAGGAAGCCAGACCAGATGCCCCCAAACTGTCTAAGAAGAAACTGAGGCGGATGAACAGGCTTACAGTAGCTGAGCTCAAACAGGTCATTTAAGATCCATGTTTTTAAATAAAGTCTCGAGTCTTTTTGTCGAATACTAACAGATGTTTGTTTTTTCGTCCCTGCCACATTCCTCTAGCTGGTGGCTCGTCCAGATGTTGTGGAGATGCACGATGTGACAGCGCAGGAGCCCAAGCTGCTGGTCCACTTAAAGGCCACCAGGAACACTGTGCCGGTGCCCCGTCACTGGTGCTTCAAACGAAAGTATCTGCAGGGAAAGAGAGGTATAGAGAAGCCCCCGTTTCAGCTGCCAGAGTTCATCAGAAGGACGGGAATTCAGGAGATGAGGGAGGCTCTTCAGGAGAAGGTGTGTAACCCTGCTACACTCTTAACCCAATAAACCCAAACATTATATTAGATACATACAGTTTATGAGACATTTTCTATCACTTTATAAATTGCAATTTTTCTTTACTAGAATTTAATAGTAAGAAAACTCAGAGCCTTGTAAATTCCCAACTTACTGAATAGGGAGGGATCTATTTTTCTCTTTGTGTAAAAGATTAATAAAGAATTTAAGAAAAATGTGCCTCATAAGTAAAAATAATGCTTATAAAAAGATCGATACAGTTCTTTTACATATATGTCTCTTTACATATTGTCTCTTTTAAAAATATTGCGATACAGCATATCGATATTTTCTTAGAGCCCTAGTAATAAATGGTCAAAACACCAAAAAGGATTTTTTTTTTAATGGCCAAATTAAAACTTCATATCTTAGATTGGGGCTTTAAAGGATTAAATAATTTTTATCTTTAAGAAAACATAGCTGGACGACTCTCTGGTATGGTTCATGCAACTGCTACATGAACATCTGTTTACAGGAGGATGCCAAAACTATGAAAACCAAAATGAGGGAGAAGGTTCGTCCCAAGATGGGGAAAATTGACATCGACTACCAAAAGCTGCACGACGCTTTCTTTAAATGGCAAATCAAACCTAAACTCACGATCCATGGCGACCTGTACTACGAGGTATAGCTGTCATGCTTTTCTTTCTTTAAACTTTGTTTAATCTGAAAAAAAAGTTTATTTTTCTGCCTGCATGAAGCTTTTTATTCAGCTGCTTTGTGTGTTTTCGTACCACTGCAGGGGAAAGAGTTTGAAACGCGCCTGAAAGAGAAGAAGCCAGGAGATCTGTCTGATGAGCTGCGTATCGCTCTGGGGATGCCAGTAGGACCTGTAAGCTCCATTCACACATGAGGAATTTGCAATTTGATTCAATGCTCAAACTGTGCACGTGTTATGCTTTACTAAAGCACAGTAGAGCTCAATGTTTGGTTTCCACTATGAGTGGAGACGATGCATATATGAAGGAGAAATTAACTTTTTGTTTTTCATTTAGTGGTATAATCATATCATCCAGTGAAAAAACAACTTCAAATTCAGTCTGCAAATTTTTCCACTCTGATTTTAATTGTTTGAAAACCGTGTACATAATCAAATAAATTTAGAAAGAAAGAGGTTAAAACTATTTAAATATGTTGTAACTAGAAATGGATACTTTGTTACATTATTTAAGTGACATATTGGAGTTTATCTTGACGACCTGAAGGTACCTTTGTATTGTTGCCTGGTACATTTACAGAATTACAGATACAGCGCTAGTCAGATGCTTTTTTAAATGACTTCAGAGGTAGAAATAGTTTACCAATAGTTTATCTTTACCAATTCTACTTTTTTGGGATTTTTGCATATTTATTTTGAGCTTCCTGACAGCCACGGTGCCAAAGTGCCGCTCACGCTTTTAAATGGATGCATGTACAGGCTGTGAAAACGCATCACTTTAGTTGAGATGTGAGTTGTTTACACCAGCACGCTAACAAGGACAGGGACTTGCCGAGATAATGACGGCAAATAAAACTGCCCCCATGCAGCTGATCGCTTAGGCAGCACCATTAGACATGTGGTAATTAATGTTCAACATATTTTTAGCTCAACACATTAACCCAGCACGCAACAAGCCCGTTGTACTGCTCCAGATAAACGCTGCTGTTCTCTGAGCTCATCTGGACACCTTTACTTCTCCAGAACGCCCACAAAGTGCCGCCTCCCTGGTTGATAGCCATGCAGAGATACGGCCCCCCTCCCTCCTACCCCAACCTCAAGATCCCTGGACTCAACTCTCCCATCCCAGAGGTAACAACTTGCTATATATTTAATAATCGTTTTAATATTTCTTTCCAGCTTTATTAATATGTTGTGATGTTTATCATTAGCTGTTCGGTTGATCTGCTTCTTCTTTGTTTGCCAGAATTGTACTTTTGGTTATCACGCCGGAGGCTGGGGGAAGCCGCCAGTAGATGAGATGGGCAAACCGCTTTACGGTGACGTGTTTGGGACCAATTCTGCAGACTTCCAGGTGAAAGAGCCTTTTACACACACATGAAACATTTCGGATTTTCTTAGTGATGAGATCATAAATCAGTCACTGTTTTGCCTTCTAATGAGAAAAAAAGTCAATAATAAAGACATTTTATTCCAAGTAATCTAGTATTCAATTCAATTAAACTTTATTTGTATAGTGCATCTGTGTATATAGTACAAAAATAAAAAGTGTGAAATTAAAGCCTACAATATTCTTGTTCATTAAGAGGTTTTGCATGTAACTGATTGCTTTCAATGGCAGGCTATATCAGATGTATTTCAGAATCATTAAACATTTGCCATTAGCTGCACTTGCCATTGCCTACACCATTAAGCTGTACTGGTTCCAGATCTGCTGTTAGGAGCCAACAGTCTTTAATAGGCCTCAGGGAGGATAACCATTCCTTTTGTTCTCTGAGTCCAGGCTAAAGCTGAGGAGGAAGAAGTAGACCACACTCCATGGGGAGAGCTGGAGCCTTCAGATGAGGAATCATCCGAGGAAGAGGAGGAGGAAGAAAGCGACGAAGAGAAGCCAGATGAAACTGGATTCTTCACACCAGCAGACAGGTGCTAAATATGACTTAATTCCAGCTGTTACACAGTATGATCAGAGGTGTTTTTACTTTGCATGTTTTTAGGGATGAAAAGCAACAAAATCAGTCTCTATAACAGATTTAGCTCAGTTCTGTGCTTTATTTAAAGGGGAAAAAGCATTTTTAGTGAACTGAGTCTAAAAGTAAGTTGACATTTTCATGAATGTAGACACAGTGAGGTCTTTAACTCCCAAACAGTTAGCAGAATTAACCCCCTGACCTGTTGCTTTCTGATTAGCGTCTCCCTGCTTTAATTGGTTTAGTAGATAAGATCTTTAACTTGTCTGTGATTATCTTGTGGAAGGCAGCAGGTCCCTATCCATCATTTCCTTTGGCGTGTTTATGTTTCAGTCAGGCTGTTGAAGCTCACCAGTTCATCCCATTAATGAAGCCTTTTTTTCTTTAAACATGAAATGCCTTCCTCATGGATACCATGAACTTATCCCTTCATTGTTTCAGCGGGCTGATCACTCCCGGAGGCTTCTCATCAGTACCAGCCGGCATGGAGACTCCAGAGCTGATCGAGCTGAGGAAGAAGAAGATTGAGGAGGCCATGGATGGGTGAGTGTGAATCTGTTATACGCAGCTGTTTTAATGTCTTAACAGAATTTTTTTCATTTTAGTTTCAGCATAATCGCAAACATGAAAATGCACAAATATAAAAACAGTAGTTGTTAGCGCAGATAGAGCAGCAGATGTAGGCCTGTTACGATCACAAATTTTGATGTGCGATTGTCTTAAATTATTGCGATAAATGATAATATTGCTTGAAGCGATTAATGTTATTTTTTATACAATTTTTACCAAATAATAATGATAAATTCACCCTCTGAAAGTGTAAAAATTCATTTCTAAAGAACATTTAGCTTGTTGTGCAGAGCATTTTTCTAAATGCTGGTTTTCCAACCAAGCTAAAACAGCAGCAATTCTTTACTCATTAAACAAACCACACCGTCTGTGACAGTGGAAAATAACGCACAGTCGTGCGTGTATTTTGTTTGTTGGTTAAATGCCACAGTGATTGTGGCACCTTAGTGAAATCTATTGCAATCAAGTCTTTGATTTCGCTCTTTCTTTATAAAACTAAAATTATATTTTTTCTTATCATGCAGTTTATTGACTGTGAAAGTCGTATCTACAGAAAGCGTGTGCGTTGTTATTGTTTTCCGTGCAAACCTACTTGGCAATAAAAGGTTTTCTTGTTCTGAATCTGGTATTAGACTTTTAAATATGAAATAACTTGAGAAAAAAGTCAAATAATAAAACTGTATCATTTACATAAACCTTTGTGCAATGTATAAAAATTTCTGTGATTTCTGTTCATTATATCTGCAATTAACTGCATTTTTCCCATCTTCTTAGGAATGAAACACCTCAGCTTTTCACTGTTCTCCCAGAGAGAAGAACTGGCCCCGTAGGAGCAGCCATGATGGCCTCAACACACATCTACGAAATGTCAGCGGTAAGGTTACACGTGTACCGAGTCAGAAAGAAAATACTGTGATGTTCTCTCATTCTAGTTGCATCTAAAACCTTTCATCTAAATTACTTCCAGGCTATGGTGAGCCGCAAGACAGGAGGAGGGCAGGAGTCGCAGGGCGTGGAGGTGGCTCTGGCCCCAGAGGAGTTGGAGCTTGACCCAATGGCCATGACACAGAAGTATGAGGAGCATGTCAGAGAGCAACAAGCCCAGGTGGAGAAGGAGGACTTCAGCGACATGGTGGCTGAGCACGCCGCTAAACAGAAGGTACAAACATATCAAATCACTTTCATCAGCTGCTTCTGACTGATTCATTCTGGTATTTCTTTTTTCTGTTATCACTTGAATCCATCAAATGGTGTTACATTTACAAAACGTGTTTTAAACCGATACAGCAGGTGTTGATGTGAGAAATGTAGAATTTCATCTCAGTTTTTTCCCTTGAGGTCATGTTTGAATATTAATCATGTCGACTTCCACCCTCTGCTTCGTTGCCATCAAACAGCAAAAAAAGAGGAAGGCCCAACCACAAGACACACGAGGCGGCGCCAAGAAATACAAGGAGTTCAAGTTCTAGATGAACAGCAACACAAAACGCAGAGAGAGAGCCGGGCACCAGGGGAAGTGAAAGAGGATGAGACATGCTCAGATTTCGGTTTCAGAGGAAGCAGAATACAACACCGGTCATCTTTTAGACTTGTAAAAAAATGTTTCTTTTTTAAATGTCTCAACTATGTTGACAAAACATGTAGTTGTCCCAGAACGGTAGCATGTGCTTTCTCTGTTCAGCCTGTAATTTTTACTTCCTGTTTTTTTTCTCAATCTTAGTTGTTTTTTTTTTTTTGTTTGTTTGTTTGTTTTTTGTAAATAAATGACACGATAAAAAGATCCCAGCTGTTCTGCTTTGTTTAAATCTTTCTGGGCTTTTAAAAAGATAATAATATGCTGTTTTGTTAAAATACAAAATATTTTCCAAGTCTGAGTGATTGTGATAAGTAAAGTGTTTAATATCAACTCAATCTACATCATGATTACATAAATGTAAACACCTTTTCAGATGGACTCTTATCACAGACGATCAGCTAAGTGCTGGTCTGAAAAGTCTCTGCAGCATGGAGGTTATCAAAAAAAAGCTTTAACCATGGTTGAGATGGAGAAATGTGGCAATATGCAAAGCTAATAAAGTTGATTAAGCTGCAGTACACACTCCCTTAGCTGGATGGCAGCGCAGGACTCGAGAAGACCAGTAAACCGCCTGACAGGAAAGCACAGTGACCTACATAACTGCAGTTTACATGCTGACTCAGTCACTGGTTCATAGGCACACATGGATTTCCAGCCTGTCCAGATCAAAGCCTTTCACTGTCCTGAAGAGGTGACGGTAGTACTTGTAGTGACAACTGTGGTGTTGCCTCAACAGTGGACAGATTGAGATGATTGTAGCAGACGTTTAATGAAATTCATCACAGCTTTTAAGTGTAAAATGTAACCAATTGGCTGAAACATCTATACATCTAATGGGCATTTCTGCAGTTGTCATTATCTCAGTGTGTTCTGTTTACAGTTATGTAAAAAGAAAATGTAGCGCTTTTTAAAAATATTTTAGTTTTAAAGTTGCATTTATCAGGATATAAGGAAAAAAAATGCTTTACCGAGTTTTAAAAGTTGGTAAATACAATAATAGATCATGTGTGACTTAAAAATGTTTTATTATGAGTGTAAGATAAACTATGTGCCATATAATACTACAGGAATTAAACCAGTACCTAGCCAGGTACTGCTGGGCAATTTCACTTTTTGTTTAAGAAAAATATACACTGTATAGAGACATAAATACCTCAAACCAGCTATCAAGCACGGTGGTGGAGGAGTGATGATTTGCTGCACTGCTCCTGATAAATGCACTGTGTCAAAGTATTCTATAGTGAAATAAATGATCTTCTGTTCAACACATGAAGCAGCAAAATGACAACAAAGCGGCTGGAAAACAAAGGAGTCATGCTGTTGTGATGATCCAGTTTAAAATTCAGACCTCCACATGAGATGTGTGTGAATAAATACCCACAAACTACAATGAACTGCATTAATATTCTAATGACAAATGGAGCAAAATTCCTAGTTAGTTAGTTAGTTAAACAATGACAGTAATATATCATGCTTTATTGCTAATCTGAGGTTACATATACACAATGTCAAGTCCTGGTACATATCAAATTATATAATTATTCGTTTATTGTAGTATCCTAATACATAATTCACTTTTTTTATTGATATGACTACATGTAAAGCATTAGCGCGTTGCTATGGAAATCACTTGAACACTTTGATGACTTTGCAGATTTGAGGCCTTATGCATAAAATAACCCAGGATAATCCCGTGACCATGCTTTAATCCACTTGATACTAATCTGTTTAGTATGACGGGCACTTCTGGTAGTGAGAGACCTGTGTTAAACTCATACAGCAGATTATCCAAAAAATCAAGTGACGTTGATGCTGTTTCATGCTCACATGAAAAGAATGTGGCACAAAAACACAACTGCTCAATATCAAGGATCTGTTACATATACAATCCTAAAATGTCTGCTAAATTAAAAACAAATTCACGCTTAAGTGTTATATTATGTTTATTAAGTATCTACTTCTACTTTATAATGGTTATATGTGCATTGTGAGTTTATATAACGCTCTCATAACCTCAGTTTTGTATTTCCAGCACGTCAGCCCTGTCACATAACCCGTAGAAACAATTAGACTAAAACATGGTCAGTTCTTCATTAAAACGCAGTTAGAAGTTCATTCTCAGGCTGCCATGAACTCACACATTATGTTGTTGTAAGCCCTGATCACAGCTGAGATTATCTGCCGGGCTGATGGCAGCAGGACAGGTGTGACGTCGGTGATGTCATCATTAGGTCACCTATTTGATTCATAATCAGATTCTCAGATTGTAATCAGAGCCCTGCCTTTGTCACCTGCACAGACACACTGCCGACCCCTGGGAGAGGAGCGAAGTGAGGGAAGGGGACAAAAAAGGGAAAAGATGCTGGTTAACAATTAAACCAAAGTGGGAAAGAAGAAATATTTTTGGATTATTTAGATTGCTAAAGATAAACAAAATGTTGCTTTTGCCTTCTCATTTATGTGTCTGGTCGGACAGCTATGGGAACGAGACATGAGTTAGAAATGAAAGGAAGCTCTGTGCACCTGTAACCAACCGGTTCTGCACCTTTCCTTGTGTGTGAGAGAATTCAAACGTGTGTGTGACTAATAGAAATAATTTCAGCAACACCTGAGACTCCACTTAGTGTGCAATGTAAGCCTAAAATAGAGCAGTTTGCTCACACAGATTCATGGGAAAACCCAGGAAGATGTTTTTCTATATGAAATCCTTTTTTTACAGCATACCACGAGCACAGCACAAGCAAAGAGAGACACTTCAGATGGTGTAAAAGACTATTGGACTGTAGACCTATACTGTTTAGCCAAGTTGGCTAGATTTTATTGGTTTATAGACTCATACAAATGGATATATAAAATCTGGTCTATTCAAACACACACACACACACACACACACACACACACACACACACACACACACACACACACACACACACACACACAC
>JBAMHX010000006.1:13854880-13889357 GCA_037177515.1 Pseudomugil tenellus | reverse complement strand
TATATATATATATAATTACACATAATATGATAAAAGTGCTTGTTATTTATATCATAGTTGTTCATATTAAATGTTTTTTTAATACACAGGCAGAAGAAGTATTCTATTGGCTAATTTCTCTCTCGCACGCTCTCTCTGTGTCTCTCTCTCTCTCTCTGTCTCGTGCTCTGGAGTCGTTTTACGTCCTCTGGCTGGAGAGGCGTGCTCTAGTTGCTCGCCGCTCGCTCTGCGACTTGGCTGAGAGAAATTTCCGCTTCCTGCACTGATAAACACCACCAACCAGCTCTCAACGAGCCAGCACGAAGTTACGCAGGACCGACACGGAGATTAGCAGCTCCTTTCCTTTCTTTTTTCTCCTGCTTTGCTCCCAAATTCCCGCCCACCGCAATGTTTTCACTACCTAGCGGTGATTAGCACGAAACGGGTCAACTTTCCGTTAGCGCTGCACGCGGGGAGCGGTGACGCGTTTGCACCATTTGAAGCCTGAAACAAAAAAAAACCCACAACAAGGTGAAAGGCAGAGAAGAAGAAGCTACCGCACCAAGGGAGGCATCGACAGAGTCGTGTTTACGGGTAGCCCTCCTCACTGTTAGCGCCGTCTGAAAGCTCTGCTTTCAAGCCTCCAGGATGTCGGAGCGAGGAGGGCTCCCGCGGACTGGGGGCGTCCCTTCGCCGCACATGCAGCCCTCCAAGCCGGTCAGCATCACCTCCAACCGACCGGTCCACATGAACCTGTACGCCACATGGGAGGTTGACCGCTCCTCACCCAGCTGCGTGCCGAGGTATGTGAAGGGGCCACGGCGGGGGTAAAATTAAAGAAAAGGGGGGAGGGCAGGTAAAAGAGAGCATTTTGGGACTAGTGAATAGAAAATGACCCATTGGATGTGTTTAGACCACAGGATTCCTAATAAACAAACACACATGGCTGCTGAATTTCATTAATAGATGAAAACAAACCTATTCTGATTGGTTGAGCAGCTTTAACATAAAACATGTTTGTGTAACTTGAACATTTACCTCAGACATACCTGGTTGGACCCACTAACTAACATTTTATATGTTTCAGACATCTGATTGTCCAGTCATGCCATAAAATTATCACCTATAAGTACATTTCTGAAGACATAAACCATATTTATAGACTTGTTTTACTGGTGCAGCTGCCGCCTTTTTCCCAAACATGGCTTCAGGTTGTTGCTCTTTTCATCAGTTCAGCCACACAACATTGATTAAGAATTGGATTGCGGCAGACTGTCCCTGTAGAGGGCAAGTTTATATCCAATACATCCATAACATAAGGCTGTAAGAAAAGAGTCTCAGGATGATGTTTCTGTGAGTAAAAGTTATTGCCTTTTTGCCCCTCTACATGCTCATCACCAGTGGCAGCGATGTTTTATGTATTTTCATATTAGCAATGCAGCAAGGTCACAAGGGGCAAGACACCTTATCCACCTATAGGGCTGGGTATTGATCCAGATTTTAAGAATCGATTAAATTCTGATTCTCAAGATTTAGAATCGATTTTCACGATTTAATCCTGATTAGATATAGATTTTGTTCAGTCAGTGTTATTAAAATCTTTCTTTTTTTTGTTAAATTATACGTAAATATAGTTATAAAACATAATAATACTGGGATTATATTGACATTCAACATAAAAAATACAATATCCCTAAATGTACTCGCAAACATAAAGGAAGTAAAGTATTATAATATATAACAACAAAACATGTTGGTGCATGGTGTTTTACTGCCTTAGACGTGTGGCTATGGAGATAGCCATCACATTCACCAAGAGAGTTGTATTAAATAAATGGATCTTTAGGAATGGATATGATCTTTCCAACACCGCTCTATCCATCTATCCTCAGTCCCAAACAAAAGACACTAAAAGGGTCTTTGTTTGCCTGAAACACTCAACATTCAGTCTGCAATGGGGCTCAGCTGGCTGGCACGTATGAGACATGGAGTAAAGAAACATGCACTTTCTCACGTGATGTGAGACGAGACATAAGATTGCATTGCTCTTGTTTTGAGGTTTGTCCCATTTCTGTCATTATTAAGATAAAAGCTCTCCTATTTATGTAGTCTCTGATTTTTTATGAGGGAGAAACAAAAGAATGTATTTTTCTTTTTTGGTAACTCGAGTTGAATCTGGCTGGCAGGTTGTTTATGGATCTGGAAGCAATTAATATAAATAAAGCATGCTGTTAAAAAGCACAACGGCGATCATTAGAAAAAGAGGACACGCTGATATCTTAATGCTGCTTCCCAAGATGCTTTGGGGCTTTACTGGTTTGGAGGTAAAGTCTCAAGGGTTTGTTCTGGCTCTTAGCATTTAAGCTATGCCGCTGTACGTGTGTGTGCATCATACCTTAGTGAATAAATCATGAACTCTGGGACTTATATCTTTATTTTTTACTCTGCATGTGAAACGTAGTAGCACCTGACTGTTCTTCTTAGGAAAGGATTAGTGCGATCCGGTTGTACGCTTGCTAATATCTTCAGCCGATTTGTAATGTTTTGTGCTCTGAAACGTGATTTGTAGACATTTTTGGGGAGCTTTCTGCAGCAGTCACACCCCGTTAAATATAGTCTATTTCACTCCAGCTGCTGCAACACTGAGAGATTGTGGTAAGTCAGAAAAACAGAAGTGAACGGGTGTTGGGGAGAAGCAGCAGCGGCTCTGTCATCTACATTTAAATAGGATTTCTTAGACTCAAGGAACAGAAAAAGAGCTGCAGATACAGCAGTGCCAGCAGCCAAAGAATACGCATGTTATAGGCTCCAAATCAGTCAGCATGGCCTACATACTTCACTTTAACTTTCTCCTTTCTCAATCTTCGTTGCTACAGTGAGATTTAAAACTTCCTCACTCAAGTCGAGGTGTTGCATCTCTAACCTCTTCCTGCTCACCCAAAATGCCACTTTGTATATTGTTTACGCAGTGCTGCCCTTGCAGGCATAAACACACATACGTCGGCTTCTTCACAATCCTGATTTGTAGAGAAACTGGGGGAAAAAATGCTACATTTATCCACGCATCATCGTGTATTTTGTAGCCTTTCTGCTTATATTCAGAGAAGAATAACATGAAATATTTCAGTTAGAGATTATATCACTTACTTGAGCAGTCATGACTCAAATTTTGCCAGCATGCTGCATGGATCTGCAAAATTTGCAACCATGATGTCCTAAAAGTTGGTTTGGAAGAGCATCTAGAAAAAAGCTGGGTCCTTTCTTGTGCCCACAATGCTTTGCGGTTACCTCTCTGACCTTGTATTTCTGAATAAATGACCCCGCTGGCTTCAGACCAGCTCTTTCGCGGTGGAGTAACGGGTGATTCCTCTCTGTGCCGTCTCTCCTTGATTCTGCAGTGTCATGAGCACACTCACAGGCGGGCGCTTGGCATCATCCGCTCTGCTCAGTTCACCTCAGGGGGAGAGACCCGTTCTCTGCAGCTAAATAATCCCAGCAGCTGCACTACCAGGCTTAACACTTCACCTGAGAAATACAGAGGCAGTGAATAAAGATTAGCAGTTCTCAGGTGCGTTTTTTTTCTCAGGGGTTATGTCAAGCATGTGATCAAACACTTCAGCAACATCAGGTTTTCCAGGAATGGAGCCTGACGTTGTGCTTGCAGCTCTGCATCATTAAAGAAGGCCTCGTCGCAAAGCTAAGAGGAAAAATCCCGTGACTCAGATCCATAGATGCATGCTCATGTATTTTAAATGGTTTCGAATTGACAAGTAATCAGAAGAAAATGTAAAGGTGTCTGGAATAAGACATTTTTCTGTAGTAAGTGTTTTTCTGCTGTTTTGTTCCAACCTTTCCGAAGAATTAAACGATTAACTAAGAGCACACAGGAAAAGAGTTTTTTCACGCTTAAATTGTGAAATACTGATCTTGGTGTCGAAGGCAAAACACTGAAAGCAGAAGTTTCCTTCCTGTTTTGGACTGAATGCTGGTTCTTATAGAATTTAGGAGACTTTTATCAACACAGTGGAGATAAAAGTTTCTGTTTTAGGTTTTGTTAAAAAAAAAAAAAGAGTTTAAAAACAGAATGCAATGATTTATTATTCTTAAACTGAGGGGTATGCTTTGTAGTTATTCACCCATATGCTCAAATAATTATTTAATCCTATCAGTTCAACCTAATTTTTGAGGAATGCTGTGGTCCAGGCCAACATGAGAAATCAGACCTGTGATCAATTATGTTTTTGAGTAGTTACCAAAATGTATAAATATGCCAAAGACACCAAGCGTTTCTGTCATTGAAAACATGCATTTGGGTCAAAGATGAAACATCGACAGAATCATTGTTGCATTAAAAATAAATCAGCTGGTCCGTAATGAATACTGCTGCTGTGAAGAAATGCGCCGCCGTCATGCAAGGTGTTCTGAATTATACATCGTGCGTTTGTTTGACTGGTTTTGCCGTATTTGCCCAGCAACACAACAGTGGGACATCACCCACGGTTCCTCGAGTGTCAGCGTTGCATTACCCCGTAAATGTGCACACAAATGGAAAGAGATGGATGGAGCGCCAGCAGGCTGTTGCATACATGCACAAACACACAGATGGGATGGTAGTGTTCATTGAAGAGCTTTGGCTGTGTCGCTCGCCTTGGCGCCGCTCGCTCGTCCACTCGGATGAGGTGCACAGAGGTCTGAATTTTCCCATGGTACTCGGCTGGCCTGTCAGAGATGAAGGGAGATGGAAAGTAAAGTGTAACTGCGCTGCTCATCCAGCCTTCCATGCTTACACTGTTTTTATTCGCAAGCTTCGGGGAGAAACGATGAGACTGAGTGCAAAAGCTTCATTAATGTTGATGATATGATTATCAAATCCATTTTGCTATTGTTATTCAGAATGGTGCACTTAAAAAGGCGAAGCAGAAAAATGTCCTCAACAGCTTCAAGGCTGGCAGGTTGTGAAAACCTGTAGTGAAACCTTTCAACCTGCTTTAAAAGCAGCAAACACACACAAAGGATTTCAGTGGCATCTGTGCTGTAATACCCATCTGAAATCCTACTTTTTAATAGATCTATCTAGGAATAAATGTACAGCGTTACAGTGTCGGTTTATGAGTGAAAATGAGTCAACAGGAAAATGCCAGCTCTGATATCTCAGTCTGAAGCCCTTGTTTATGCAGCACTGGTTCAAATGACTCGAGGGCACTGGTTTCAGTTCAGACTGGGTTTATTAGGGAAATCTTGCCTTGTTTTTTTTTAAAAAGGTGACTGCTTTCAGATGATCACAGCAGTTTAATCGCTTTATATACCATTTGTACACCCAAACAGCAGCATCAACTGGAGGAAAAGAAATACTTCCTACTGTTTGTCTGCTGTCATTTCTGAAAAACCGATCACCAAAACTTCCTTTTACATACTTTTTTTAAAAGGTTCATTGTTTAGAATATATAAAATGTGTTTACTGGAAGTTGTATTAGAAGCATATATATATATATATATATATATATATATATATATATATATATATATATATGTGTATATATATAATCAGTTGTTATCAGATGTTAAATATGCATAAATGTTCATTTGTATACAAATAGAGGTGATTACTTTCAGACCAAAGATAAATAATGCAATTTTGTGACCAGTAATATTATGTTGGTGAATTTTTACAGTTTACCTGCCAAAGACTGATGGAGTAGTGCAAAAGAGTTCTGTAACGGCTGAAGAAGTTTTGCAATGATAGCACCAATTTAAATGTTGGATTGTATGCTTTATATAGCTGCGTGTTTGTAGTGTATGCATCTGCAGTTTGGGAGGAGGAGGAGTTCAAATATGTCTGGGTCTTGTTCATGAGGGAGGAAAGGATGGAGTTTGAAATTGACAGGCTGGTCAGTGTGGCGTCTGCAGTAATGTGCACGAGTCTGTCATGGTCTACAAGGAGCTAAGTCAGAAGGCAAAACTCTCGGTTTATCTTTGCTCCTACACTCACCTGTGGTCACAAGCTGTAGGTAGTAACAAACAGAACGAGAATACAAGCAGGCGAAATAAGTTTCCTCTACAGGATGGCTGTACTCTGCCTTTAGAGTGAAAAGCTCAGGGATCCAGGAGGAGCTCAAAGTAGAGCCGCTTCTCTTCCACATCGAGTGGAGCCGGATAAGGTGGCTCGGGCACGTGGTTAGGATGCCTCCTGCTCGCCTCCCTGGTGCGGGAGAAGACTCAGGACACGCTGGAAGGATTGTATATCTTGACTTGCCTGGGAACGCCTCGGTATCCCCCTGATGAGCTGCCAAATGTGACTGTGGACAGGAAAGTATGGGGCCCCCGCGACCCGACCCTTGATAAACGGCAGAAAATGGATGGATGGAGCAGTTTGAGAGCACAGTTTAGAGTAGCTGTGTTTTCCCTCCCAGTACAGTTAATTCCAGGACAATGTGACCCTTAAAGGTTGACGTTAATTAAAACATGAAGAATGCTGATGTAAATCACACATTTAAATTTCACCTACTCGTCATTGCACCCATGCTAGTTTTTACTCATCTAAGATTTTCTAATTATCCCTCACTCGCTGTTTTATATTTATATATTTTTTGCTATTATGTTTAATTTATTGCATGTCAATATTTTTAAAGGCACAATTTTTGAGAGCAGCTGCTCGAATTGAATTATTGTACAACAATAAGAAGGAAAAGGTCACTTCCCATTCTGCCACCCAAATAGCACTTCTAAAAAACCTGAAAGTGGAGCCAGTAATTAAATATAATTCTTTGCAAATGTGACAAACTCACAGTTAAAAGGCTTAAATAATAGACTTGCCTATGAACACTAGATGTTTTTCCGTCTTTGTGTTTTTAATGCATAATTTTACTGCTGCAAATATAGCGAATCAAAAATCCACTCAGGAGGAGGTTGACAACACGGTGTATTGATTACTGATTACTCTTAATATATTGTACACCGTTAGCAGTCTCTGATGCAGAAGTTAGATCAGAGC
This sequence comes from Pseudomugil tenellus, assembly GCA_037177515.1. Classification (NCBI taxonomy): domain Eukaryota; kingdom Metazoa; phylum Chordata; class Actinopteri; order Atheriniformes; family Pseudomugilidae; genus Pseudomugil; species Pseudomugil tenellus. The sequence goes on along the minus strand of JBAMHX010000006.1, from coordinate 13,882,387 downwards.
TTTTTAAGTTGTTTTCTCCTCCCACCTCCTTCTGTTATTCTGCCTGGATAATTAGTGCCGTGTTGATAATGGTTGGGAGAAATTACACCTGTTAAGCTGATAAAATTGCTCTTAAAAATCCACAAATGTAATGTAACACTAAAATGCTCTTTGTGGCTTTACAAACGCCAACTTTTCTTTTTCTTTTCTTTTCTTTTCTTTTCTTTTCTTTTCTTTTTTTTTCTGTGTATGACAATAAAAAAGGGGGAAGAAAAAGCAGATTACAAGTTGTGATGATGCTGAAGTAAAGAGGTTTCGGTTGATGGGGCTATGAAACTCCTGTGGTTTTTAAAATGTACTTTCTTGCGGTATTCAGACGTTTGTGCATGCTATTGAGTTTTACAGCAGCAACAATAACCCAGCTACAGCGTCATACACTCCCATCTAGCAGCTAGAACACACACACATACAGCTTTCCATATGCAAGGTGCTCTGATCACAGCTCAGCTATTGCTGACGTACGCTTGGCTTTTCACTAATGTGTTAGAGAAAGGACACGGTGCTATCCAGTTACATCTGCTGTGTGGGAAACACAAATCATTATACATAATATTTAGACAATCAAAGAAAATTCTACTCGATTTATTTTAGTCTTGTTGAACCTTGAACAGTTAGCAGGTGGAAATGCGAGATGGACAAATCAAAGTGCAGCATTGAGGATGAAATCTCTTGTTGGTTTTAAAGCTTTGCATGTTGCTGAAATACAGTATGTAGAGAGAAAGCTTTCTGGAACCTCCTTTGTCTCTACAGGTTCATTTTCACAGCTAAGACTTGGACCTTGTGATCGTAATGTGTGCATAAAGATAAATTGATAATCTAAATGCAGTTTTGTCTCTGTGCTGCTGCTATGAATCTATGTGCATGCAAATAATGCGTGCACATGCTTATAATCCTCAGCTGTTCGGGTTACACACCGCTTGTCCTAGGTGATAACACGAGCTTGTAATATACTTAACATAGATTGACCTTGACACATTGCTTATGTCTGAGTATTACTGCCAATAATGTATAGACATTAGTGAGCATGTGTAATACTCTTCCTATACGTACGTTATTTGTGGACCATAAAAAAGTGCTGCTTTCTTGCTAAATGCTGAACTTTAAGAAGTGACGTTAATGAGTCAAGATGATGGAAGTGAACCAGTTTGGAATAAGAAGTATTTGTTTTACAATACACGTCTGGCTCAGTTGTTGCTCCTCGGTTCAGCTCACTCTGCCACTCCGATCCGCACAGCCCGTTATGATGACTGTGTCCAGGCAGAAGTGGCTCTGTGATTGGTCGATAACCTGATCTGATCATCCAGCACCAATGCAGCTCTGCGGCTGTGTGAGGGGTGTACATGGAGCTACGGTGGCATCGCTTCCCCATTTCCAGATAAACTGGATTAGGCGGTCTGTAATCGCTTTAATGAAGGGGTCAGTTGTATTTTGTGTGTGTGTGTGTGTGTGTGTGGTCGGGTTCTGCGTGACAGGAAAGATGGGGATTCTGCTCTATGTTTCTAGAAAAGATTTAATCAGCAAAGGTTTCATTTTCACCACCAACTCATGTACAGTTAATGCAACACCGAGAGGCTCTACTGGCAAAATGTATTCCTCTGTCAGCACAAGCGCTACGTTATCTCGTCCGAGTCCTTCACACACACATGCTGCAGGTCACATGCTTGGCCTTTCAGGTTTAGAGGGAAGATATGCCAGACTGCAGCTATAATAGCCTGGATAACAAAGTGCAAGTTAGCCAAAACACGTGTAGGGAAGTTGCCAGCGACAATGACTTGTTTCAGATGGAGTCAACAAACATGCTAACCTCAATTTGTGAGGCATCCATGATTTAATTTTTTTCATTCGATAAGCTCGGACAGAGTTGAATTTGCTACGCGTGTCTGACTAAATGTGTGTATGTTGCCCTCCTTTGGAAGTAACAAGCCTCGGTGTGTCCTTGCCTGTGGCTGTGGGAAGTGGAGCAAGACCGAGGGAGATGGGGAAGGGCGAGAAGGACTGAAGCACAAAAAAGGAGAGAAAATGGAAGAACAAAACAAAGCATGCATGAAAGTGGAACAAAAGGTCCTTTTTTAACATTTTGGCTGTGTGTGTTTGCTTCTACATGTTCTTCCAGTCACATCATTAGGACCCTTTTTTTTCTTACCTCCAGTTTTAAGGATGGAAGTTAGTCTTTCAGCTTCGCTTAGTTTCTTTGTGCTAGATTCACACAATGTCCTTTAAAAGGCTTGAAGGACAAAACGGCAGACTGAGCACTTATTAATTAGTCTAGCTTAAATATGATATACTGAGAAAAATACATGATTGGAATTGAATTGATTGATTATAAAGATGTTGCTTGTCGTCTTGAGTGGTCATGTGGGCCTTTCTGGAGAGGAAGTGGGAATATGTTTCCAAGTATAAAATAATCCAGCCCCCCCCCCCCCCAAGTCTTTTGTCTTTTTGCCAGATTTTAGCTTCCTGCATGTGGTCCAATAGTACTGCATCAGAGACAAACGGTTTCATCCACACTGTGATTAATTTTTTTTGTTGTTGGAGCAGCTTTTCACAATTCGATCCAAACTACAGTCCTTGGAAGTTTTCTCTCTAGTATCTCATTCCAAACCAAACCGAAGAATATGAAAGTCAAGATCGAAGCCTGAAGCACCTTTAGTTTATTTTCAGCTTGGAGTTGTATTATCTGCATGCATTATTATTATTATTATTATGTTAAGTCCTGAGTAAATGTTTAAATCATGTACAATCATGTTTTACCATGAAGGTTTGTTTACTGCCATTAGCAATAAGCAAACCTGTGTCAGGTGCCCTTGAAATGGATGAGAGCATGTAGAGTTCATTTACTTCCTGCATTGCACAACCTGCAATGTGACTGTTGCACACAAACGTTGTGATGATGACACTGAAACAATATATTGTGCAGCTGTTTTGTCATAAACAAACAGACATCTTTCATATATCAGGTTTTTAGGGCATTTTTCAGACTGAAACACACATCTGCTATATTAATTAGAAATGACTTGTTTTTCTCATCTGGTGGAGGTGGGACTCAAATTGCTTTAATAAAGCCATAAAATAAAATCGTAAAACAACTTGTTTTCAATTTCAGTGACTCTTGTAAACGGTTTGTCTCCCTGTTTGTTCACATAAACCTGCTTAGCCAGAAAATACTCATTTTGAATGTTGTATTTTTACTCATTATGTTAAGACATTGGGGATTTATTATGACAATAAAAGTTTATTTAAAAAATTCATTTTTATAAAATGAATTTTATAAAAATGAATTTTTTAAAAATGATTTTTATAAAATCCTTTTTCAGTGAAAGTGATTTAAAATGACTATTTTATTTAACGATAGTATTTAAATACATCCCTTCACTTAATGAGGAATACAGTGATGGAGCCAAGCTTTACATCTACCTACTAAGTCAAAAGATTTGCATGAGGTTCATACCATTTTAGCCCTAGCTCGAGGAGTGCTAGATGTATGACTAAGAGAAGAACACCAGCAGTGATGCTCATCTGAGTATGTTTATGGAAAAGTCCTGCATTCATTGCTTTGTGTGTTCAGGACAGGAAGCCAACTGTTAATGCACTGTGTGTATGTATACAATAAATATAGAAAGATGCACTGAGGGTCACTGCTCTCGTATCTGCCTCTCACTTTCATCCCTGCGCCTCCCTGCAAAAGAATGTGATGTGCTAATGCTCAGGCTGCTTTTACACACACTCATGCATAGAATACACAACAACTTGGACCTTTCATCATGCTCCAGTTTGTGTAAATGTCACATTGTGTTCATGCTTTCATTGCAGCATCTTCTTGGCCACCTTGCACCTTCACTTAAAGGAGGATTATGCTAATGCGTGTATTTTTCAGTAAAGCCACTTCCCCCGAAGAGTCCACTTAATTGCTCTCTCGGGTCTTTAGTTTGTATTACGCAGCAAAAACAGTTTAAATCAATTTGCTCTGCTTTACATCAAACATCCTGCAAAGTGAGTAAAATATACATGCGCTGTGATTTTGTTGCTGCAGGAATGTGGCAAGCAGTATGTGACAATGTTCTTCCTTTTGTACCTCGCTAGTAGAAGTGCATGCATCAGTCTAAACTGAACTTACTTTCCATATGTGTGTGTACGCATCCTAGCTTTTTGTTTCTTTGCTTCAAGCTAAGTGTCAGCTCATGTCAACAGGATGACTGTTAGTCTCTGCACAGGCTCAGCAACGACAGACTAGTGGAGGAATGAAATGGGGGGGGGAAGAGAAGGAACGAGCATCTTCAGGGCATGAGCAGAGAGATGATGAAGCAAAGGTAAAACTTTCGGAACAGAAAGCTCATCCCAATATTAGGCAGAGATTTCCCAGAAGGTGTGGTGTTGCCCTGATCAACGCTTGTTGTAACGACTAAGAGCCTTTTGAGTTTTGTGCTAATCAGAGACAAATGATTGCACGAGCAGTTCACCACAAGATGGGTGATAATGGAGTCCTGTCAGGATGATTAGAAGGGTTGGTGTGCTCTCTTGGTTAGTGTTTTTTTCCCCCTAAAAATCTTTCTGTGAAAAAAGTAAGCTTTTCCCCCAGTTAACTTTCCATATATAAAGAAGACAAACCAGTATCCTCTGCAGCTGTTGCTATTACATTCTTCCATGTCAGCTTGTCCCTGTTCTAAATGTCCACATTAATTGTGACAAATCCTCGAAGCTGTAGTTTTCACGTCCATCTCATATTTATTGTCCCAAAAAGGTGTTTAAACCTTCCACCATTTATCCCAGCTTAAGCTTTTTCTCCTTGCCTGTATACCTTACTAAATATCCTTTTCATTCTGTCTCTCCCTTTCTTTCTCTTGTAACCTTCATCCTGTTCACTGTTCATGTCCAAATCACATCTCTGAGGTGTCTTGTCACATTAAATTCAAAACTCTCTGAGGAATGACTCATGTTTTGGCATTATTTGTTCAGCAGATTATTAACGGAGACAGCTATTTCCTGTTAAATCTCTTGACTTTCGGCTGAAATGATGAAAATCACCTCACAAATGAACATCTTCACCAATCAAGCAATTTGCGATTAGTTACGGGCCCGTCGAAGGTGATTTCACACTGAATGATAGTTGTGAACAAAATGCCTGCTCTGTCTGTGTTAAATGCGGAGGGAAGGGGGGCGTGCAGTGATAACGCACGGATCATGAAACAGGACAGACGGAGGGTGGCGAGAAGAGGTTGATGAGAAAGAAGAGGAGGGCATGTAGTGAGAAGTCAAGGGGGAGGAAGAGCAGAGATGAGAGCTGAGAAAAGGAGGATTAGCCTGTGGTGGAGAGAAAATTGGTTAGAGTGGATGAAGGTGAGGGGGAGGAGGTGGAGAGGATGATGGGAGGGGAAAAAGTTTTATCAGAGAAGGACCACATCAAAGGCAGGGTGATTGTAGTGAATGGGAAAGGAGCAGCTGGGGCGGCAGGGAGACGTGAGCTCATGGAGGAATCAGCTCTGTCACATGGCCGCTTCTTCCTCCACACCTCTTGTTTCTTCCTCATCCCCCTTTTCTCTGTCGCCTCACGTTTTCACCTTTCTATCAGACTCTTGCTTATTTCTCCTCTGCCCTCTATTGATGTCGGCTAGAAGCTAAAGCTAAGCTCTTTTGTCGTAGTCCTGTCTGCTGGTCTTTCTCCCTAAAAGCCAGCATTGCAGCATCTTCACTTCCCCAACAGATGTGCTGGATTTGCCTCCGGGGGCAGTTTCACCTTTGCTGCCGTTGTCACTGTTAACACTCAAATTGCCAACATGGATCTCTGAACTGGTCCCCATTCAGCTACCGTTGCAGATATTGTTGTGGCTTCTGTCTTTCTCCTTTTATATGTGACATTACTCCCATTTTAAGCTGCAAATAATACACATGCTCTGCACCTTGAATAATTCCACCTCTTATTGTTGGATATTAACCTTTCATCTCCTGGTTCACTCTGGAAGAATTCTAGGAAAACAATATGATGTGTACTATTCCTGCTTATGTGAGCAGTAATGTGACTATACAATATGCTGTATGTTGTGGATGTCTTTTTAAAAAAGGTGACTATTGTTTGCACTCAGATTAATGGCTTTTGTTTTTCTCTGTGCTTGATAGCTTTGGCAATGTTCGATCCCTCCAACAACCCTCTTTTAAGGCCATTACAGGAAGCACGGGACGTAGTATTCAGTGTTGAAAGGTCATCATTTGTTGTAAAGTCTTAAACTTATGTGTCTATAAAGACTTGAAACATTGTATCATTTACAGCCAATGAGTTTTAATCTCAAATGATTGGATCTGGGCCAGATGTGTAGAACATTTGCAGTCTTGTCTGTCTACTTCTTCTTGAAGTAAAAAGCCTTTTTCATTTTAGCTTGATGATAGCCGGAGATGAATAATTTGAGATGGTGTCAGACTTTTTTTTTCACACAAATACAAAAGATTACTTTATCGTTTTTAAGACATTATCATTTCTGTGTGTGTGGGTCATAATCCAGTGCCTGTTTGCAGGTCAACCTCAGGCCATTAGCTGCTTTTCACTTTTGTTAAGAACGCTCTTATTGCAAGGTATTTGATTAAATCCTCGCATCACACACTGATAAGTGTATTAACGTGAGATTGATGATGTGTGTTCATTTTGTTGCAGTGATTGGATATCATCTGCAAGTCTTCCTCTTTTTCCAAGCCAGATGTAGATCAAAGCTACACGTTTGTGTGCAGATGGCAGCGGTAGCCCCGGGGAATACACACAAACACAAACATATATGCATCTATTTGCAATGCTCCATGCATGACTTTTTTTCTTCTCTGTTAATATTCACCGCTGACCTTCACTCTTTCTTTGCCTGAGGTTCTCTTTATATCTTCATTTTCCCATTACAGCCCACCCATTCTTCTTTTTAGCTTTCTTCCCAACACTGACTGCTGTTTGCGTTTCTCATCACCATTTAATCCCGAGTTCTTCCAAAGTTTAGATCGTCTCCTCGGCTTTAAATGCCAGCTAACATTTAAAATCCCCTCGCATTCGCACGCACTTGGTTAACTGTAACGCCTTTCAAAACGAGGCAGCAGATGCCCACATGCAAATACGCATAGATAGCCCAATATAACACCCAACAAAAGCTGAATCACACACCCACCTACGTGCAGACACATGCTCAAATACTTCTGCTGTGGGCAACAGCACGCAGCGAAGAGCCACGGCAGGGTCTGGTCTTCATGAATACTGTATTGAGCAATATCTGCACACATGCAAAGACATGCACACACAGTTAATGTATGTGATTGTAATGGAGGAATAAGGCTTTCAGATTAAAAGGGACTCAGAGTGCTGAGACACACTAATAGAAACACAGCTGAATGGTTGGTGATGCATATACAAAAACCATGCTATGCATTACCTGTAACCTACTTATGTTAGCGTTCACTCACCCACTCTGTTTCTCTGTCTGTTTCTCCCACACATTCAGACTGACACATACTTTTAAACACTTTTTCACTCACGCACACACTCGTGTGCTGGCTGACTGATGTGCTTATTCATCGATGGAAACACAGATGCTTGCGTAGGAGATCATTGCCAGCACAGGCAGCACAGAGAGGAGGGCAGGAGGTTGTGTGTCGGTGTGTGTTTGCATGCTCGGGTGCTCAGAGGTTGAAATTCTTGGTGTGTGTTTTTTTTTTTTTTTTTTCTTCGATCATTGCTCAGATATAAGCAGCCTCTGGCAGCGACACGCCTTTTGATGTCAGAGGCTTGCAATGCATTGTGAGTTTGAAGGGGAAAATCCTACCTTTCCCCTAAGAAAAAAAAGTATGTTTTCAATCATATTAAGGTACTTTTTAGATCTTATTGTTGAGGTTTGGCATTTGAACAGTGCATTCGTTGGAATTTCCTGGAATTTCAGAGTTCTTTTAGAGGATGTGGTTTCAATCGGTGGTTCTAAGAGTTCAGTCAACCAGAAAGTGATACAAATGCTACTAGGATCAGTTCAGTCCCTAAGTGGTTCTTCTTCCTGTTTCAAAATGTGATATTTACTGTATAATAGAGTATGTTTGGTTTTGGCTCACCAGATCTTGGACCCAAACAGCTTTAATTGGTAGTCCTGCCATAAGTGAGCATTAAAGTAGGCCACATAACTTTCCAGCTTTAAAGCCCCAAACCTTCTGACTGGTTTTGATCGTACAGTGACGTGTATTATGCACATTCCTTGAGTAATTGGTGCCCAGCAGCCGCCTGAAGCTGGAAAACTCATCTCTGTACAGAAGCCTTTTGCTTTACACGGTACTGCTTCACCCCCAGAAACTGGACATTAACACACTGGGCTATTGAAACGTTTACCACACTGATTCAGCAAAGAAATCCAGGAGGACTCAAGAAAAAAAAAGAGATAAAGACATCAAGGAACAGGACAGCCAGTATGATGAATTAGTCCTCAGTAGCCTCTGAGAATATCTGCCAAAGTTCAGTCATGCAGCTTTAAAACCGAATCTTAAAAAATCTGTCAAATATTTTTCGACCTACTGATTATTGAGTGGACTACATAACTACATTTGATGCACTAAGCGTTGCAATGGAAAAGGGTCATATCAGTTTACACAAACGTGTACAGACGTTCACCACATTCGGTGTCTCTATTTACAAAATGACATCCTTACACAGTAGGAATAGCACCAGAGTCAAACATTGAGTCAAACATGTCATTTATATCTGCTCATGACTCCAAAATGTCTTTTATGTTTTTTAAAAGCCTTTAATGCTTCAAGCTGTTTGTTTTTATAGTATTTGGAAAATAAGTATCCTCTTGAGTTCAGATAGGTTGCACTTATGCCAAACAATGTGGATCGCTTCCAGCTCCTTGGTGTTTTAAATGCCGTACTCTCACAGTACAGAAGCTTTTAGAAAGTGAGAGGTGCCTAAAACAGCTGTTAAGCACTTGGGTCCAGTTGCACAAAACTAAAATTAGGGTTTAATGGGGACCTCATCTTCACCCAGGTTCAGCTCATCTGTGTTCTAGTTGCAAAAAGTGGGATAGTAGAAAGTGTGATATGGTATGGTATAAGTTGCCATGGAGATTTAATTTAATAAGCTAGCCATCTTCATACCAGGAAGATGGCTAGCCATCATGCCAGGATGTTTTTAATTTTTACAATGGGAGGAAGCCACAACTGATCAGAATTTGTTTCACCTTCCTTGATGAGTCCATGACTGTGTCTGAATGTACACCCTACGGCCTACATAGTGCCCCATATAGTGGTCATGCCATTTTGTAGGGCTCTCCGAACGTACCCACAAAGTTACCCACAATGCATCTTGAAAAGTAGTGAGTATTGATGGTCACCAGATGGGTCTGTGTAGACCACAATGATTACAGCCCGGAGCTTAAAATGGTGGAAATTAAATAAACATAGAAATCTTCTAACAAAAAAAAACTATGGATCCTATTATCCTTTTTTTAATTGAATCAATATGATTATAAAACAAAAAAAAAATGTAAGAAAATAAGACACATTCACACAAAATTGGATTTGAAACAACACCTTCAAGTCCATTGTGGTTGCCATAGTTACAGTTGGTGGTCAGATGATGTGTGACAGGAAGAACGTAGTGAGCTTCGTGTCCGAATCACCAGTTGGGGCATAGGGTGCACATTTGGACACAGCCCGTGTCTGCTCATCCTGGCTTGTTCTTTTTGCAACCAAATAACCCCGGATGCCCTTGTCTTGGATTGGATACATCCTGCTTACTTATTTATATCTGATATCTGAATCCTACCTGATACAGTGATATGTTTTAGCATGTGTTGCTTTTCTAGGAAGCTGAGAACAAAAAACTAGTGGGCACAAAGTCCTACACTCCTCTTATTATATGAAGCAGGGTGGGTAAACAGAGGTGGTATCAGCTGTAGCAGTTGGAGAGTTGTGATTTTCCAGAGGTGCGATGGAGCATGCCTTGGATGGATGGCAGGGAACGGGCAGGAGGTGAGAGGAAGAAGTGGAGTTAGTTTTTTTTGTTGTGGTGGACAGCTTGTGTTGGAGTAAGATAAGAAATGATGGAAGCTGAACAGCAGGTAGACAACAAACCCAAAACACACACACATTCACAAGACAGACTTGCTAATGTGTTGTCAGTGTGACCATGACCCTGTTGTATGGGCTTGCCATCGTTTAGCTGAGGGGCTATACCTTCAAAATAGATTGATGAGCTCAATTTCCACATTTACAGAAACACACCCATGCTTGTATTTGTGCTTGCACATGTAGCAGATACTTGCTACATGTGCAAGCAGAAATATAAGGGATTGGCAGGATTGATGAGATTTATCAGTACAGAATATTCTGGTCAAAACCAAATGTCTTTCATCCACATTTAGTTATCATGTGTAACTTACAAAGCACTTTTCCTAAATTGTGATGGAAGCTCTTGTGTACCAAAAACCAAAACAACAAAAGCAGATGTGGATGGAAAGATTAGGATAGTCCATCAAAGCCATTAGCTGATGAGAAATAATGTATTATGTTTCTATCTCATGTTATGTATTTAAATTAACCTAATGTGTCAAGGTGAACATTGCAGTCTATTTTTGATCATAAAAGATGGTCAGGTAGGCCTAATGAATAATTATTATTTAATTTAAAGCAAACCCTGTTTATTTGAAGTAGGAGGTGTTGCTTCAGCACCTTGCAGTAGATAGAAAATCTGTTGAAATTTTTGTACGTATTCATAGGGAAGAAAAAAGAGCCTACTAAACCAATTGTTCATTAATATTTAATATTTTGTGAATAGAGCTGCCGTAAGGAAAACATCTGTTTGCTTTTTAATTGTATCTTTGCTACCATTTAATACATCGCTGACTAATTATAAAGTTTTTATCTCCTTAGGGCATAATGGATCAGGGGACCTGTTGAAAAATAAGGGGCTGTTGAAGACACATTGACGCTTGTAAATTAACACTTAACCTTAATTAATCCCTGGTAGCCTTATTAAAAAGCCTGTTGTGTTAGTTGGGTAGGGAAAATCTCAACACCAGAACACTACATACTGCATTTTCCATTTGTTTAGCCCTAAAGCTTACTGAAAGTAAGAAAGAAAAGTATCTTAGTATTTAAGAACAGCATATTATTCAGGTGTAATGAAAGAAATATTGCATCGAAAGTCATGTTTTTTTTTTTTTTTATATATTATCAGCCGGGATTGACAGTATTGTGTTATGATATCAGCACAATCCCAGGCAGCAGTGGCATTCACACACACAGACTCTGGCTTCCCTGTTGGGAGAACTGCAGCTTCAATCAATGCGTGCTATATTAAAAGCTGCTGGATTAGCGTCGCCCTGTTCCTTTTCCTTCTTTTGCTTATTCTTTCTCGTTCCCATTTTCCTCTCATCAGTCTCGGAGATGTTGGTAAAGAATTAATGTATATTGATCAGCTGAAGCATAATTGGCTTCCTCTGTGTGTATGGTTTCCCACTTGTAATAAGCAGGCAGTATCATCAGATTGCAGTGTGTTATTAGGACTAATGGCTGTGCCCCACTTGGACAAACACCGAAACGGCGTGAATCGGGGCACAACTAGGTCTTGGTAGAGATTATATGGGCTGCTGCCGCTGTGTTGTCATCATCCCAAGGTTTCCATACGACTCTGAATAGTAGCTGTTGTGACTCAGTGAAGATTTATCAGATTGCTGGTGACACTGCGAGGTTCAGTGGGTTCAGAAGATGTGCATTTGCATACACACACACACACACACACACACACAAAAAGAAACATGCTCCACCTAATTAGAGCACAGTAGCCTTAGACATTTTTATTTTGGATTAATTTACAGACTCCACTGCAGTTGTACAACTGGGTGAGCATGATTTAAAGGTGCTACGATGCCCGAGGTGTTTGACTTCACATAATCTTATGAGTCAGACAGGAAATAACATTTCACACAGAGTTGAAACAAATAAATGAAAAGATTTGTGCATAGTATTGACTTAGAAGTAGGGCAAAATACCGATTTTCTAATAGGCCATTTCATTTAGTATCTACTCTCCCAGGCTTTCCTCGGCTCTACCAGGCTTCAGAGTGTTTGCACTATAGATACTTTGTACCATTCCTTGAGCTTTCAAGCGGGAAAGTCTGGTTCAAATTGTGATTACATATCTGATCACGTTGACACATTCTGAATGAAACCAGCACAGTCTGCAGATCATGGCGACAGCTTTATGATATAACTGATTGCGGATCGCATTCGTAAACTTCTCCCACATCATTCAGGTTTCTAAAAAAAAAGAAAAAAAAATGTATTAATTCTCAATGTAGTACAGCAGCAACATGCTTTGTACCATGCAGTAAACCTCTTCTTCACTTGTAATTTATTTAATAGTAGACTACTGAAAAAAGTAAAAAATAATAAAAAAATAATATATACTTACATAGAAAATAAACAGAAGTTTATTAAATATCTGCCAACCTGGTTCTGGATCCGTCAGGTTCATCAGGCCAGGTTAGCAATGTTGTCTATTATTATGGAGAATTAAGACGTCATGTCGTGTCACACTATTTTGTCCGCACTCTTCATCAGAAGCGGCATCTGTCTGCTGTGATGCGTCATTAATCAGCTGTTATTCTGTGAATCTGATGACAGATTGGCCTCACCAGCCGATGTACTCAGAACATAAAAGCTTTTTCATCCCTTTTGATGCTGTTCTTGACTCACTTTCTGATTTGTCTTTGGATTTCACCCTTAAGTCATCATTTTTGTTTCTCTCTCTTCTCCAGTGAGTTTAGTATTAAGCTGGTTTGCCTCGCATGGCTGATCCACAATGAGAAACAGTGATGTCACAGTCGTCCATAACTCTAATGAAGAGTGTAGAAAATAGAAATATAATGCATTTGCCTACAATGCTTAGCCCCATTTCTATCCAATTAACGTCTTGATTTTCCATAATAAACTGTAGGATAGCTGAGCAGGTAATTCAGCCATAAATGGATGGAAATTGAAATGTATTCAATACATCAATAAATTATAACTGAACTATATAGTCTAAACATAAGCAGACACATCAGTAAAGCAGCAACATGATTGCTACCGTTCCTGATTACAGCAAACTTATGTCTGCACCAATCCGTTAAAGCACAGCAACGTACTTCTTCTGTTAACGTGGACATAATGTCAGGTGTATGAGGTGTGATGTCGACTTGACACTGAGAAGTAAGAAACTGAGCAAAAACGTCTTTGAACGGGCTGTGCACTTGCTTCGTGCATGTAATCTCTGTCTGTCGGACAATCTCTTTCTGTGAGAACGCAAAACTTATAGCGAGGAAACACAAATGTATTTGGAATTTAAAACATATGGTGATAGAAAGTATTTCGAGGAAACTTCTTTTTATATACAGGATAGAGGGAACACAAAAGGAAAAAAAAGTACCCCAAGGGGCTCCCTAACATTTGGCCTTATTTTTTTACATTATTATAAAATGATAAGCTTCATAGGACAAATTGCAGATTCCCAAGTTGATCTAATGCACTGTCAGTAAAAATAAAATAATATGCAACTGTGGTTCTTTAGGCAATTAAATATTTCTGAGATGAAACCACAATCAATCTCCTACTCCATGAGTCAGACTACGTTGAATGCTATTCCTCCCACTTGCAGCTAACATTTGCTTTTCCTAAAATAACTTCGTTATTACTAAGTCATTTAAGAGCCAAGCCAGAAACCCACACAGAATCCCAGTAGATGATCACATTCACTTTTAATTCAAACTCAACTGAGACTAAAAAAACGCTGGTCTTGACAGAAACCCAAAATCATCTTGAAATGTTGTGATTCCACATCAATAATCCAATATTACTGCACAGCAGTCCTTTTGGAGCACACGCTCAAAGCCAAGGAGAAGAAGCCCAAGGCTCTGTAGCTCCACCTCTTCTCCACAGGCAGTTAATCAGTCAACCAGCCTGTTTACTCCCAATGCTATCTACACTTCAAGTCATACATTCATATTTAGAAAATGTACAGGTATATCTTCAGATGATAAGGAATATATTTATGTCCAGTTTTGTTTGGGATTAGTTTATTTATTTTATCAATTAATACTGAGAATATGAAAATTCACAGCATCTGCTGATTTGACTTTAAGAACAGTGGAGTTGTATGGTGTGAGTAACCTGATGGCCCTTTTGCAATATGAATAGTGATGATAATGAACATCTATAGGAATTGTCCCAAACTCCACAGTAATGAATAATGAAATCAATGAATAATATAGATTATTATTTGGTTAAGTGTTTACTACTGCAAAGCCTTTTTGGTCCAACAAATAATGTAATGATTAAAATTCTCTCTAAGGTTTTATTTGACCCCAGCGAGTCAAGGTAGATGGCTGCCTTACCAGAGGTAAGGCTAGAGGTTTTGCCTGCCTGTTAAAAGGGACTTTTCCTTCCTACTGTCGCCCGCTGTCACCGCATGCTTGCTCAAAATGGGACATTGGATCAAAGCTGGTATCTTGGCTGGTTCCCTATATAAGGCTATTTTTATGAATTGGCCGACCTCTGTGAAGCACTTTGAGATGGCATTGTCGTGTAATGGCGCTATACAAATAAAGCTAAATTGAATTGAATTTGAACATAAAGGGAACAAATGAAGAAAACCAAAGCAATATACAAAAAAAAGAGTATTTGTCCAAACGGAGTTATACTTTACTTTTTGTATTGTTTGTCTTGCATTTAAGAATATTTAGTCTCGGTTTCATCTGGATGAATGACCCACAGTGCTGGGTTTTTTTTCTATCTTACACACACTGCCAGTAAATAGCATCGTAACATGGAGTGTTGAGTATTACCTATTTTGAGATATGGTTTTAGCAAGCAAGGGATTCAACCACTAAGCCATTAATTTGTAGATAATTGTGCTTCCTTCCAAGATAAAACCACTCCAAAGAAGGTCTTGAGCAATAATTGTAGTTCAACTTTAATTTGAAACGTGAAATTACCCGTGAAATTAAAAAAAGAACAGAAAATGGTCCTTGGAAAAAAAGTTCTACCTCTATGTAAATGGAAAATATGTACGGTAAGTGTTTCAAGTTGATGCACGCTCTCTAACTCCTTCATGCATGAGCGGGACTACACGCTGCTCTTCTTTGCTGACAACATTTGTCAGACTGTTCTTTTTATTTTGTGTATTTGTTCTCATGTTATTGGAGTTTTCGTCTACTCTACTGCACTACTGTGAGTAACAATAGAGAAAACCCACGCTTCACTGGAGGCTGACTGCTGATGTGACCAGCATGCTAATCATCTGTCCAAGCTTAGGGGGGGGGGGGGGGGGGCATTAGCCAGTGTGTACACACAGACACCCACCTACACATAGATACTTTTTCTCCCCTCTCCATTTGTCCTTAACCCCATGCATGAAATGTACACAATCATGTATTCATTGCTTGAGATCTTGGCGACCCAATGCCGTACCCCATCCCTCCTTACAGGCTCTGTTAAGCCCCGCCTCCTCCAGTAGCTCATTGTCTGTCACACGGCTGTCAGAGTCATGGAAGAGAAGCAGAGCAGACTGCAGAGCTTTATGACTCATTCTGTTCTGCAGGCAGGGTGTGCTCCTTTTAGAGGGGCTTCAAATGAAACCATGTCATCATTGAGTTCTTAACTCTGTTGATATCTCATATGAGGAAAACCTGCACTGGGAAGTCCAATGACCCTTTTAAAGAACATTTTTTCATTAAAAATCTAGGGCATCCACATGTTCCTCATATTATGTGCAAGACTGCTCTTCTTAGTGTTTTAATCTTCATGTTAGTAATTTGCTCATCCTCCATCTATTAGCTGTACCCATTTTATCCTGAAGAGTAATGTTGAGATTCAGACTGGACACTGGGAGAAAGCAAGTAGAACACGGAGAGACTCCATCTGACCAGCATGTGCAAAACCATAGCCTGCATCATCATGCTACCCACTCAGAGATACAATTTTAACAGCATAACAAGAACAGAAAAATATGCTATGAGCTCTTATTGTTTGTGTTATTCTAAGCTAGTTGCCATCCAATGATAGTGCTTCAGTTAAACCAGATAAATCATCCCGTGATTAAGGATCTTTTTGAAGAGATTAAACCTGCACCATCTTTGTTTGGGAAGTGTAATGCGAATGTGTTTTTGTGGACTGTTAAAAGAACAACCATTTTTAAGGATGCACAAATTATCTGAACCAAATGTGTCAGATAAACTTTAAATTTCGGGCTCTTGATTCAAAGACACCTAGTCCCGGTCCTGACAGTGTGAAGCTAATTTGTCCTAATTTCAGTTTTACCATAACTGTGCATCTGTCAGAATTTATTGCTAGGTTTTTGTTTTTTTAACTAAAAGTTTGGCTTCATCAAGTTTTACTTTTATCTGCATTAAATGGAACATGTATATCTTTCTTATTTTAGCCACTGTTAGAATGAATAATGAATAATTTCAAACCTTCTTTATGACTAAACTAAAATATCTTTTAAATCTAAGGCACATAATTAGTAAAACATGAACATTTCTGCTGTTATGACACAATGGAGTGCTGGTTCAAGTAGCTGCGCCTAAGTACTCTTCAATTCTGTATGTAATCTTGAATTGACTTTACTTGGATACTGAATTTCCTTCTCCAGGGATGAATAAAGTATTTTGAATTGAATTTATTCTACCTGTGAACCCAGAGATACTCAATCATGCCAATTTTATTGCTCTTCAGAAACATTTGCAGCTTAACATGCCATACTTTGCTTTCCCTTTGTTGATGTTTAAGCCACAACAATTACATTTTTCCACAGTCAACAAATAGCAAATAGAAACTATTTACCACACAGCAAGACATTCCATTAATTAAGCTATCTGTCAGATTGATGTTTGTTCTTCGTTGCCATTTATGACCAGCTGCAATAATACACTCAAAAGAGTTTTAGATGAATATTGGTGTTTCCATCTTGATTTAAAAAGCAGGAGACATTAGTTCAGGACTGCTCTTCCAAGCTGTTGACATCTTTACAGGCTGTATTCACTCAGCCAGGAGCTATTTTAAGACCGTCGTAACTGACGAACCAAATGCTGGTTACTTTTGCTGCCTGTAAGCCTTCTCTCTACAATACTATTTTCTTCTCCCAACTTCCACTCGCCATCAGACTCTTTAATCTAGTTGTCTATACAAAGTGTTACCTCGTGTCTGTTTGCCAAGTTAATTGGTAACAGGATATTTGTCTTTTTTTGCTCAGTGTGTTTATGGATGTAGAGTAGCCTGCAGTTTAGAAGCTACCAATAAGCTTATTGAGGACCTTGTAATCAACCCCCCAGCAAAATGAGCTCTGACTGTCTTACACTAAACGCACATGTACACAGAGTTGACATAATGGCACGCACCATAGTTCAGGGCTTTTGATCCCACTTTCAGATCCCCCGGATTTCCATTTGGTCTGTGGGTCATTGACACAGTATTAACGCTTGTCACTAGTAATTATCCTCCCCATGAAAGTTGGGTCAGTTTGTCACTGCATTGCATATGTGTCATTGGGCAATGTCAAAACAGGACAACATGGGGTCTTCAAAGTATAGTAGATCACACTTCTAAAGGTTGTTATTTAGACCTATGGAGGTACAGTTTAGAAATTAATTTAATCAAATGGATCATTTCAAGCAAATATCATTTGAAAGATCTTTGAACAAATGTTTTTTTTTCTGTTGTGACTCAGGTGAACATAACTTTCTACATTTCTGAGTAACTCTTTTAATGGAGTTCTTAGTCATTTCTGTGTTTGCTTCATTTACTTCATGATTTATCAATCATAAAGTGTCCTGGAGTGATTCAAATTGTGTTGCTCTGCCACCAAAATATAAAATGTGTTTTGGCTTTTTGTTCAGAATAGTCTAATTCATGTAATGAGTTTGTAAGAAGCAGGAGGAACTTGAATATATGAAGAATTTGACCTCTTTGACAGCAACAAACCTACACTGCTATTGATCACATTGAGTGGAGGAGGGAATATTACTTAAGGAAGGAGATGGACTGAAGCATGCGCTTCGGAGAAAGAGAGACGGGCTGGCATTATGTAAGGAGGGGAGGACAGTAATTGTCCTTATTTAGTAAAGAAGTAAGTGTGATGGCAAGGGTCAGATGTGAAGAAAGAGGGACAGGAAAATAGCTGATGAGCTATAAAGACTATTAGATTATGGAAACTAAAGTAAATAGAGGATGTTGTGGGAGTCTGATGGGGCAAAGGAAAAGAAGATTAAAGAGGATTAAAAGCTGAGAAAATAAAACAAATGAGAAAGAAGTTAAATGTGGACACAAGTCTGTTTTTTTTTCCTCCAATTGTGCATTTACAATGTTGTTTTTACTTGTATGACTCGTCAAGGTCAAACCTCCATCACCGACTGTTGTCAAGGGAACCATAGGTACCACCCTTTTTAAAGCCACAGGCATTGGCACAGATACATACGCATACATTTAAACATGCAATCACAGTCTAATTAATTTATCCACCCTGGGGTTTAGTAAATAAAGCTTCCGAGTACAAGCACATGCAGCAAATCACAAAAGTCTGCCTTTTTTTTAAATACTATTTATTATTCTGAATGTTTGTCAGACCTAAATCATTAAGCAGATAGGCTGCTCCACATGTGGATTTGGAGATCTCTACTTTAGTATGACTTACATTTTGCAGCAGATGTTCATCACATAAATGGCAGTTATAATCACACTGCCTTTAACAGTGGCTGAATCCACACCAATGCTGAAATCAGGTTCTTTCTTTGCTCAGAGATGCCCTGAATGGCTTCTGATTCAAGTCTTTTGGTTGCACACTAGTCAGTCCAGCTAAGAAGCATATTTGTTATTCATATTTCCATTATTGAAAAAAAACATGCCTGTCTTTACACAAGCAAGCCATTCAGCAAGAAAGATCCTTTTGCGCATCTAACCTCCAAATATTTCCCTAAAAGTTGTCAAACTTCTTTTATTTTAGCTAGTTTAAACTCTCTATATAAAATAATGTTAATATTGGTTAGTGCCTAAAGAAGTGGTTTGTTTAAAATTATCTAAATTGTTCCTCAAAAGTTGAATACATTGAATCTGTCTTGATTCCTGCAGCATATTAGCCATATTATTTGGGGGATTAGTATGTCAGCCAACTTTTCATACAGGTTAGGGCTGCTCGATTATGGCAAAACTTATAATCACGATTACTTTGACTGAAATTGAGATCTCAATTATTTAACTCGATTATCCATTTACTTTAATAACATGAATTTATTTCCCAGCCGGTAAGTTCCTGCCACACTTAACGGCTGGATTAAAAGCCTTCTGGAAAAGCTAGAAATGCCCCAAACCTAGCTTAGTTCACATAAACAGTATGCTACAGTTAGCAATTTACCAAGTCAAGTGTTGTTGTGAGGTTCTTGAGATATTTCACGAAGTACCGACGCTGTTCTAAAGGTGCCTTCCAGATAGTCAATGTGATGCTGGTCCTGCTTGTGGCTGAGTTCTGGGATCTGGGTTAGTCACGCTACTTTCACTTACAAACAGGCAACTCGCTTAAATTGCTACAGAAAACACGAATTGCTAAGGTGTAAATAATTACACTATTTTATTTTTATGATTGTTGAAAACCAAGATTGTAATTGAGATTGAAATTTGATTAATTGCCCAGCCCTAATGCTGATTCATTGATTAGTTTCTATTTAAGGGGATTCTCCTGGAAAAACAAAGACATTTCACCCATCTGGTAGACAAAAAATTGTAAGTGCCGTTTTCATTCTTCTTGACATTTTGCTGTCTTTAGTTAAGTGGCAGGCTGACATAGCTAGAGGGCATATCAATTATATGAGCCATATTTGACCTGAGGGAAGATCCCATTTGCCGTTTTTTCCCATTAGACTGATACTTTGTTTTATTGTCTTATTCTCTGTGTGTGTGTAGTTTTTCATCTTTGTAAAAGCACAAATGTAGAATGAGTCTACTGAATGACACTGGCCTTTCCAGAAAACCATAGGTCAGCCCACCCACAGACATTTATCGAGCCATTCTCTACCTCCGTCAGCCCCCCTCTTTGATCTTTTTTTCTATACAAATAAACAATCGAATATCAGCAACTGCTGGGAAATTAAGAGACGTTATCCAACAAAAGCACTTTAAACATTTAGCGGTGTTGATTCAGATTGGGAAGTTTTTTTCAGTTTGCTCTAAGTCCACAGAGCTTTTACAACATGCTTATGCACTTAACCAACCACTGAGAACACATACACTTTTTTTTAGACACACACCCTCCAAACTGATATTTCAACATTTACTCTTGTCCATTCTTGTCCTTTATTATGTAATCTTCAGCTACAGTTAGAGAATTTCATAACAACGTGAGCATAGAGCAATTTTATGCTCTAAGTTAACTGAGCTTAATGTGTTTTATTTCCAGATGTATTATTTTTATCAAGCTGTTCGAGCATATGAAACACACACAGTATGCTCTTATAAGAGGCTGTAAAATTGCCAAAATATGCACATCAGAGGAAGTGAAACTAATGTGTAGCAAGGAAAAATGTGTCAGCACATGTTTTACAAAAGAAGAAGTCAGTTTTCCATCTTTTTTTTCTTCTTTTTGCTTTGTTGCCAGCAGCTATTACTGGAACAGCATGTAGAGATGCTGCCGCTGTGCATTTCACTTTAGCTTGTTGTGGCTGCAGCTTAGCTCAGATCTTGTTCAAGATTCTCTTAAATGTGGCCAAATAAATGAGTGCATCTGTGTATTATATTTATCATATATGCTAATGTACACTGCTGGTTTAAAGTATCTGAACTCGCATTCACAAAAACAACACAATGTTTATAAAAGCACAGACTTTTTTTCCCCATCTACCATCACTTTGCCAAACTGGGAACCAATTATTAAAAAAACAAAAAGAAACATTTGGCTCCAGTAGATTTAAAATCTTTTGGGAATTAATCAAAACACTGTCTTGTACTCGGGAAGACAAATAGGGTTGTTGTTGACTTTTTATTATGATCTACAGCCTGTAATTATATCAGCTGTTGCCTGTGAAGAAGCAGGTTTGTATTTATTCTAGGCACTGCTTTGCCTCTCACATCATACATTGATTCCCTTTTCCTTTAGTCGTCCTCACTCTCCTTGTCACTTCTTCTGTTTTGACTGATCATAATGTGTAGTGACTGCTGAAGTGCAGTGACAGGCTGTTGCAGAAAAGGCGTAGAAGTCAGAACTTTAGCGTAAAGGAAGTGTTTCCAGAGAGAATGATCTGACCTTGTGATTGCCCCTCAAGTCCTACTATATAGTGGCTTTATTGTGAATTTGGCATTGATGGATGGAAACTTATTTATAAATATGTTACCTTCTGTTTTGTCCAACCGGAAACTCCCCTTGGAAAAAAGTGAACCCTATGTGGCGGTGCCAAAAACTGTCTGTCTGTGTACAACATAGCTCAAGAAGTTATAAACGGATTATCATGAAATTTTCAGGATATATCCATAATAGAAAGATGAAGAAGTGATTAACTTTTGGAGGTGATCTGGATCATCGTCTGGATCCAGGAATGTTTTGAAGGATTTTTTAACATTCCGAGATGGCCACTCATGTTATTGCAACTGGCGTCTCCTACAGGCTGTACACTCCTACAGAGTGTAGTTTGTTTTAGCTAGCTTTACTACACCTTAGCTTTAGCCCACCCACAAACAGAAAGATCCTAATCTTTATTATGTCTGTGTATCCCACCTACCTTCGCTAGCTGGTTAGATCCAAGTTAGTTTAGTTAGGTCTTAGCTACAGGAACTTGATAGATGTCAATCACCCACCCCCACACTTACAGCCCCTCTCTGAGCTCCAGCTCTTTTCCCACTTTGTATTTTCAGGAAGCGACAGCATTATTGCTGCCAAAATGTTGCCTGTAGGAACTGCCCAATGAGTTTCACTTGTGCATTTTAAAATGGCGAAGTTAAAACCCAAATAAAAGAATTTCAATATTTTACTGTAGTCTACCTGCTGTGAATGAGACACTCTCCTCACTTCCTTTAATACCGTCCATACCGTCACTGAATCGCTTAGTGGTACTCTCTACTGGGCCGTACGGGTTTTCTATATATTTGGCATAGCCATCAGAATAGCATACATTTGTTTAGAGTAGCATCTCTTTATTTGATGTGCATGCATTCCACGGAATATGGCTAAACTAACACTTTAATGTCGTTTCCAATGTTTGTTTTTGGGGTTGATGCACAATTTGAAGTAGGCTTAGTTGGTATGCTGTCAGCAACAAGGACGCCTGAAAAGGCAGATAAACCCATGAGTGTAAACACGGTGTGTTGTTCTGACCTGCTTACTTTCACCCCAACACACTACCGACTTGTACATTGTAGGAGCATCGGCAAGCTCCCTTTTTCCATTTTCTAATGAAGCCAAAGTGCTGCCACAGTAAGGCGAGTGTTATTGAAACCTTTTATTTCTTATATTTAATGCAACTTTGGATTTTACTTAATTTTTTATGCCATTACACTCCTAATACTTAGTGTTTTTTAACTGATCTGATATAAAGTAAAGATGCCTCACTGGAATATGTTACAGTTGAACACATTCCTATAATTTTGTAAGATGCAGGTTCAGATTTTAAAGTATATCTTGTAGCCCGTTAAAAATGAATACCAGAATCAAGCTAAAACAGTGAGAAAAATGAGATGTACCATTTCCATCATAAACAGCACATGAAATTGGAACTTCTTCAGTTTTTTGCAAAAGTCAAACTGTTTGGAGTTTCATTTCCCTGTCTACGTGTTAACTCAACCCACCCCCTCTTTCCTAACCACTCAAATTGTTTTCAGCGCTGTCCCAAATCGACCCTTGACACTCAGCCTCTCTATCCTCGTGTCACCTTCGCACAACCCACTCGGGTCCAGCAGGCATAAGTAGAAGCTGCATTTAGCCGCCCGGATTGGTCGGGAAAAAAGAAATTGATTTATTTGTATTGATAGCTTTAGCCTCCCCTGTCCTCTTTAATCTTGTGCTGGAAAGCTTTAGCTTTAAGGAGAAAAGGGCTCGCAGTGTTTTGTGCCGAGTTTTCCCAGTTGTTGCGTCAGCGGTTGAAGCCATTTCAGCGTCTAAAATGTGAGCACTTGTAGAGAAAGATGAAAGGCAGCAAGTGGGTTGGATTTGGTGGAAAGCCCAGGGGAGATGAGTGACCCGAGGGTGGAGAGATGTTTGGATGGAAAAAGAGACTTCCCTTTATTTTCTTACACACTGGGTGCCTTTAATCTGTGCATTTTCCATTAGATGGAATTTAAGTGAGTATGTGTATGAACACTCAGATGTCTCCATATAACCTTTGCGCTGTCTGGACTATTGATCCTGTTTGGACTTATAGTTGCTGCTTGTGCTTTCTTGTCTTGTTAGACATCACAAAGCTGTTACATTTATTTGTGTTCTTTTTACGTACCCCCACAAGTAAATTATTGTAAGTTACAGAATAAACATAAACCTGCCACCTCACTGGCCAGGAAGCATTTATCTCTTCTAAAAGAAAATAAATCCTAAAAATATTACTTCTTTTTTAAATATTTGCAATGTCAGATGGTTGATCTGTTCCTCAGCACCTTGGCAGCTACCACATTACCACATTTGTTCTCCTTGTTGATGTCTACCTACATTTTATGTGCAGTCTGAATGTGATGAATGACTTCTTTCAGCTTCTACATCTCCATCATGTCACATCAATTTTCTTTCACTTCCTGCCCAGTTTTTCTTTATCTCTCTGCTCTGCTGTCAATTCACATGTCTGATTTACGTTAAATTGGATATAATATTTGACATTTTCTTCTTTCTATTATTGAACAGAGTAACCCCTGGCTGCACATCTGCTGTTTGGGTGTGTGTGTGTCTTTTCTCTGTTTAGTTTGAGCTCCTGACATGCTTCAGGTCTTGCATGTCACCCAGCAGTTTTGAACAATTTGTTTGTGCTTTTGTGTCTGCCTTGTTGGACTGTTTTTCAAAGAGTCTATTTTCTTCCCCGTGTTTTCAGTGGAAAATGTCCAGTGTGATTTAGTGTGTTTGTATTCTCTGACGTCAGTCTTGGGTTCAGCTGGAAAGAAAAAAGACTTAACTTTTACAAAAATAGCAAACTATTTTCAGAGTCATTGTGGGCTGAATTGAATCAGCTAGTCATCAGATAAAATGCTGAACTGCCCTGGACGCCTCTTTTAAACTGACTTTTTCTTTTTAGTGTGCTTTGTATGACAGCTCTTTTTAGACATGGAGGAAGTAAAGATGGAGTAGAAATGGTTCAGTGTATATTAATTTTTTTAATATTCAACATTTGTTCACTATCATTGTAATTAAAAATACTTTATTTTATAAAAATATGCTAATTGTTTTATGTTTTTGCGTGAGAAAATGTGGTTTTGGTGACACATTCTTTAACAGGAATTACCACCAAGGTGACATTGCATACATTGGCAGGTGTTTATGACAATTTCTCAGATTCCATTCATACAAGACCTTCATAAGGTGTTTAGTGGAGCCAAACTAGTAGAAAATGAAGGCAAGTTGTCCATCAGTACTGACTACATGTGTACATGTGTGTTCATGAAGTGGCATTATTACATAAATACATTTTTTACTTCTCCGTACTTTTTTCTGACATGTAAAGTGCTTCCTCAACCCTCTGATTAATTTCTGTAGGGAACCTGGTGGAAATAGATGTATCATCATCATTTTTCTAACAGCCTTTCACTGCTTCCTTTCAAGCAATCTCTTGCTGAACGCAATGGTCCTGTTTTGCATTTTCACATATATTCATCCTAATCTGTCACATAGCTGAACTTTTATATGGAACTACTAGAAATCGAGCATTGAAGCCACTGGAGGAATTTTTTTCATTTTGTTTTTAGCACTTTACAAGCTCAATATTAATGAAAAAAGATGTGAAAAAATGTGCAAACAGTTAATTTTTTTTCTACTTGACTGAAAGTTTGTATTACGGGAATTGCTGACATCTGTGAGGAACAAATGGACTTCTGTTAACTTGATTATGTTTCTAGAACTGTGAACACAAGTGGAGGCATATGAGAGGAGTTCATGTTGAATCTAATTTTAGTGTGTTTATTTGGCACAGGCTCTTCAACCTGACCCTGAAGAAACTGATAATGCTGAAGGAGCTGGACAAAGACCTCACCTCAGTGGTGATCGCTGTCAAGCTGCAGGTGAGAGACTGATACAGGAAATGATAATATGACCCACAGCAGCTGCAGGAAACGGTTCTGGATAACACACCTAATATTAGCATAGTTGTGTTTCTGAGAGGATCGGTTGTAAATAACATTTTTGTTGCTTGTAGAATAAAGTAACTACAGATCCATGCAAAAGAAATTCTCGCTGAACTTCTAGAACGTAATTGCTGCTTAGTGCTTCTTAGCTTCAATTTAGCTGCTACTGCTATAGCTTTAATGAGCAGAATCGCATAACTGGACTTAAAGACTTGAGATGTTCTTCCTCTGAGTGTGCCAAACTAAAACAAAGCTGTAGGTGCTTAATTTTTGCTGAACATACTCCTCCTCCATTTTGCCTTGTTTAAAGTTTCTAATTGTTTTGCTGAGTCATGTTATTGGATCTGGATGCATCTCCTCCTCAGGCCAAAACGCTTTCTGTAACTTTTCAATTGCTGTGAACTCTAAATGACGTTGCTCTTGTCATTGAGAGAAGTCGCAATGTGCAGCTGCTTGCCAGCTTCATTCAACTTTATTTGTGTAAAAAGGTCATAATTTTAACAGCACCAAGACTCTCTGGCAGCGTTCCCACTCTTGATTGTCTGACTTGTTTTGGAGCATAGTGAACCTGTAAATTCTGGTTTCTTTTCCGCAATGCTGTCCTCATCTATTTGTCAATATCTCTTCTTTGCCTCCTATCTCACTTTCACTTGCCCTTCTTGCTGAGTGTGACTGATGAGAGTTTATTGCTGTAACTCTGCTGGAAATGGACAGGCCATGCCATCAAGCATCTTTCCATCACCCCCTGCTCTCTTCGCTCTTTTTTTTTTGTATTTATGATACTTTTCTCCACCCTGTGTCGCTTCCTCAGGGCTCCAAGCGGATACTGCGCTCCAATGAAATCCTGCTGTCCTCAGCAGGACTGACAGAGACCGACCTACAGCTCACCTTTTCCCTGCAGGTAAAGAAAAAGGTTCAGGGAATCCAGGGACCTGCTAGTCAAAGCTGAGCTAGGACTTTGTATTCTTTTTACACACACACACATATAAACACAACCTGTAAACTGATACATATAGTAACTGTCTTGCTTGTAGCTGCAATAAACACACAAGTAAGCTTTTTCTGTACTTAACCAATTTAATGTAGCAACATGGAGGAAAATAACTGCATATAAGTTAAAATTAATGACAAACATAAGAATTGTCCACATATTTTACTAAAAAATACAAACGTATATAACATGTAATTGTTTGGAGCCACAGGATATACGATGGTGACATAAATTAAATGAGACCTGGAGAAAGTAGCCTGTAGTTTTGTGAAACTTTCCTATCTATCCGAAATAATCCTACACACCGCAGTGCTGAGGATGCTGTTTTATATTGACATAAACCCTGCATACATTACCGCGCTAAAGACTTGCAGTCTCTCTGTGCAGCTAAAGCTTGATTAATATACTTCCCAGTTGAGTTTCTACCATTCCAGGTCATCCTTTTCCTGTTTCCATGAATGTAAATGCTTCTAAAAGGTCAGGGAGTTTCTTTCTTTGGATCTCACTGGGTGCATTGAGCTAGACATTATACATTAAACATTAAACTTCGCCACCGCTGCAACACGGTAGATAGAAAACCTATTAAATTCAGCAGCACAGTCATGTCATGGCTTAGAACCTTGTTCCAGGAGTCAGTTTAGTTCCAATTATAGTGCATCCGGTGAGACGCTTAATGATGGATTATGTCAGAGTTCGGATATGACTAAGTGCTTTGACGATTGGGACGCCAGAGAAAATTCATCAGGTGATAATACCCGATTCACCACGCTGTTCAGATAGGTCTAAATACCAGAACATGAGAGACTGACGTAATTCATTTATCAGTCTGAATCTAGTTCAGTAACTTGCCTTTCGTTTCATCTGTGCATTTATTTGTTTGTGTGCTTTTGTACCTGCAGTATCCACACTTTTTGAAGCGGGATGCCAACAAGCTTCAGATCATGTTGCAGCGGCGGAAGCGATACAAGAACAGGACTATCCTTGGCTACAAGACACTGGCCTTGGGGCTCATCAACATGGCGGAGGTACTGCTGTGCTGACAGGCAGCATCTGTGTGTGCAGAGCTACAGGAAAGCTCTGAGGACCTTCTGTGCTCTGTTATGTTGTATGGAAATAAGCTAAAATGATACATCAGTTATTTGGTTATGTGATCAACTTGCAGCAAAAGAGTTGCTTTGATATATATATATATATATATATATATAT
>JBAMHX010000006.1:13830232-13854871 GCA_037177515.1 Pseudomugil tenellus | reverse complement strand
TGTGTGTGTGTGGGTGTGTCTCCATTTTCCTACTTTGTCATTATAAAAATTCAATTCACTTTGATACCCCTCGAAACAAACTTGATGTTAACCTTTACCCAAACTCAATTCCATGGAGTACACTTTCAAATCTGACGTTGGATTTCAATCCTTGGCGGAGCTGTCCCTTACTAGCTCACGCATATGTCACTGTAAATCAAACTTCCAATTAAGTTGGAGCCTCTTCTGCCAAAAAGCCTTCACCACATCTACCCCCTGCAGTATGAGGACGTTATAAAAGGGTTGTGATTTATGGAGTGTGTCTGTGTGTACACATGCAGATGTTTGTTAAAACTTCATAAGAGCTTTGGAGGATTTCACAGGTTGTGTATAAGTAATGTCAGAATTTCTATGGTGAACACTTTGAACAAACTGGTGATGGCAAATAGAGAGAATGAGTACATACTTAATCATCCTTTTATTTTTGGGCTCAGGCATTTTCATGTTAAAAAATCTAACCAGGAGAAGTAAATAAGAGCTGAAATCAGGCTTTCAGTCCCAATGACAAGTCATTCCTGTTGCTACACTACTGTGTTGATGTCTGTTGGCTTTGCCTGTTTGTAAAATGAAGTCAGATTTTATGCATGAAGCTCTTTTTGCTGACAGGTTAACTGCAAACGCTCCACAACAGGGCAGGGCAACTGAATGCCGACTTGTACG
The DNA here is from genome assembly GCA_037177515.1 of Pseudomugil tenellus. Lineage (NCBI taxonomy): Eukaryota > Metazoa > Chordata > Actinopteri > Atheriniformes > Pseudomugilidae > Pseudomugil > Pseudomugil tenellus. The sequence goes on along the minus strand of JBAMHX010000006.1, from coordinate 13,854,172 downwards.
CACAAAAAGTTCAAACCCATTTCCTTCACAGAAATAACTGCACATATTTTCTGAAGCTCTGTGTGGGTCAGAAAGTTAATATATCCCGGGTGTCACACAAGCGAAGAGAGGTCCTTTTCATGGCAATTTGTTTCTTTGTTGTTTCTACTGACCCATCAAGTTCCAGAAAAGAGATCACTTTATTTAAAAAAAAACATTGCATATAAATCTTTTTTTTAATCTCCTTTTTAATCATTAGTTGATTTGATTATAAGAAATGACAATATAAAACTGTTCAAATATATATGTATAACCAGCAGAGTTTTTTGAGTAATTCTGGACCAAGAGGTGATAGACATCAGCAACTACACCCCTAAGTTCTGTTCGATTTTTTTGCAAAAGTCATATATTTTAAAAGTAGCCACGTTTTGGCCATCAGTGCCTCAGTACATCACACTGTGCAGTAATGCAAAGGGAAAAAAAATCACTTAAAACACTCTTTTATTGAGATGAAATTATATTTCATGGGAAAAGCAATATAATGGATTCAGTCAGGGCAGGCTGCAGTTAAACTGTGATCTCTTTTTAAGTGGTTTTAAAAAGCTTTGGTGCAATTGCAGTGGCTGAATTTTCTGTAAATTCATCAGTGTGTTCAGTCTCTTCATGGAGAAAAATGGAAAACAATAAAACCCGTCAAATGCCATCAATGCTTCTCATTAACTATGCATATTATGCCGTTTGTCAGATTTGCATAATTGTCTTTCTGACTGGAAGCAGGTTAAAATTAGCAGCTGCAGGGAGCTTCTGAAAGCTAGCAGCAGCGTTTGAAACATCTGAAGAGCCTCAGCTGAACGTGTAGTGTCCCTCTTTAATCTGCGGCTACGGCTGTCTCCTTAATAAGCTGCTCAGACTTCATTAGCTCTGCTGGTGTGACCAGACTGCTGAAAGAGGCTGGATGTCATTCAGTTAGATCCACAAACACGTACACACACCTGAGCAGTGATGCTGCGGTTGCCTGCAGACACACACATGAAACAAAAAAAATATCTTTGCATGTTTGCATTTTCTTTGTCGCTTAGTTTTCTTAATCCTTGACTGCTATTTTTGTTCATGCTTCTGACCATCCTCTTATTTCCTTGTTCCATTATCTCCCACGTCTCTGCATCTGCTTGATGTCTGTCCTCACATCCTCTTATCTTTACTCCATCCTGCATTTCTCCTCTTCCTCTGATGCTGTTTAAATGAAGTGTGCTGTTTTGTCTCTATCCCTGCCATCTTGTCAGGCCGTACCATGATTAAAATAAGTTTTGTTTTTTCCAATCTCAGTTCTGTTTGTGTTTTGCTATTTTGCATTCAGCCGCTTGACTAGGAAAATGATTGCTTCCTGGGGCATGCCCGCATTTTTTCTCACATAGTGTCAGATATGCAAAAATATTGTGGCATTGAACTGGTGTTTCCTCATTTTAAAAAGAGTGACAGTATTTTCCTGTTGCTTTATGCAGTAAATATGAGATTTTTCCTGGTCTAAAAAGGCTAAATTGGGTGTGCTCTTTTTTCACTTTGAAGGTGATGCAGCATCCCAGTGAGGGTGCTCAAGTCCTGGGCCTCCACAGCCAGCTGAAAGATGCTTCTGTACCAGTTGCAGAGGTCAGAGTCTACTCCCTCTCCAGCCAGCCCATCGATCACGAGGGACCAAAAGCAAAGATGTCTGGTATGTACATGCTCTTATGCAATCTGTCTTTCCTCACTCTATCCTTTCAGTCCTTCCGTGGTTGTTACACTCTTTCTTTCTGTTTAGATCGTTCTCCAGACATCGACAACTACTCTGAAGAAGAGGAAGAGAGCTATTCATCGGAACAAGAAGGCAGCGATGATCCTATTCATGGACAGGTATGTTTAAAGAAGCATTACAAACATCTTTAAGACCTTTGTTTCCTTGTTGAAAATAAAAATAAATCCAAAATACACTTGTTTTTATTATGTTTTGTAATATTTGACTTAATTTTGACTTGTGCTGCTAGTTCTTAAAGTTTTCAACCTGTTTTTTTTTCTTTAAAATACTGTTTTAAAATCAAATCAAGCTTTTTTTTTGGGAAGCACTTTTCTTAATAAACACATAAAATACATATCCACATACACCCTCGCTTTTTAAGACCACATGAACAGCGCAAATCATGAACAACCTCAATTTAAAGCAGTTTTAATTACTTACATTTCCAAGAAATGTATTTCAATCTGATTGGATTGATTCAGATAATTCCCACTGAGGGATTGTTTTGCTTGTAAGCTCATCCTGTGTGTGGAGAGATTTTCCGTCAAATTCCTGCCAAAGAAAGTTAGCAGAGTACAGACTCAGCAACCACAGAAAAAGTTTATTTGCTCATGTTGTATTGGTTGATGGCTTTTCTGGGATTTTTCTTTGCTTTGCTTCTTTTCTCCTGCAGTATCTGCATGATCACGTGCCAAACTTACAAACAGATTGCTGTGAGCATCAGCAGTTTGATTGTGAGCTCGGTTTCTTTTATTGTGTTACCTTCTGTCTCCGATTATGAAAGCGAATGTGACGGCTCTCTGGGGATGCGAGGGGGAATCTGTGCCCATCGGAGCGAGAGATTGAAAAGAATTGGCAGACAGCAGAGATAAGATGGGAAGAACAAGGCTTGGAGGGGCAGATTGAAAGAAAGAATAGAAGCATGCTAAGCGGTTAAAGGGAGAATAAATAGAGGATGTGGGAGTGGGGTAGAAAGATGAAGGAGTTGAGAAAAGATGAACCAGAAGCAAAAAGCTGCTGTTCACTCAAATGACTCAGCATTTTATGCTTATACAGCGTTTTTATCAAACAGTTTTAAACAGTTTTAGTATCATTTATCAAACATTTGTATACAGATGTCAAGAATTGACTAAGTCTTGAAGTGGCAAGCTAACTTATCACATTAACCTGTTATATTTTATATGATCTAATGAAATGGGTGAATAAGTACATAGACCCGGAATATGTTAAGTAATTTATAGTTCTAGCGATTTACTTGTTACCTTAAAGTGAAACTACATAGCTTTTAGACCGTTAAAACTGCTTCTGCACACTGACATGAATTATGCACTTTCCTGGAGACAATATTACACTGGAGCTTCCCAAGACTGAGAAACAGTCTTTTTTTTCCTACCCCGGGGCATTGCAGTACAACTCTTTCTCTTTGTCACTGTCTCACATGCCTTCAAGTGAATGTCAACACAGTGATAGTTTTGAATGTGCATAAAAGTAAAGTTACTTCATAACATAATCAGAGAAAAAGAGGAGAAGAAAGAGAGAAAGCGTCAGAGCAAGAGATAAAACAAGATTTAACGTTGAACTGACTTTTGCAGTTTGGAGAGCGCTCAGGAAAGAGACGGGATGCAAGACGCATGTTGAATTAGCCCCTTTTGGGACTGCCCAAGTTCACTAGTATAGCTTGGATACCAGCCAATATTTGATCACCTTAATACATATCTTTTTTCAGAGGGGTGTGCGAATGTACTAGATTAAACTAAAGTACGTGCATTATTTTATTTTGGTGAAATGTTAGATAAAATATCTTAACCTTTAAAATAGGAATGACAGACCAACGTAAGCTTGGTAGAGAAAATGTATCTTGAGTTCACTGTCATCAACAAATACAGCTGAGCTTGAGCTGTGTTACTGTCTACCAATACAGACAGAGCAAGGTACAGGACACAAAAACCGTCATGATTATGAAACTATGATCTTCATTTTTCTCTAACATCCAGTTACAAAACGACACACGTTTGGCTCCAGGATGTGGTCAGAGATCTTTAGTAAAGGCAGAATCTTCTGATTGAAACACAGAGCTAGAGGACTCATTCTGTCAGCATAAAAATGAGTTTGGGTGGGGATACTTGTGAAAAATGTTACTTTAATGTAATGTAAAAGGGTATTGTAGTGTAATTCAACATTGTTATAAGTTAATTATTAAATTAATAACCTTACAGAAGGTGTCATCAGTTATGTCTGTACTTCCAGACTTTACCATAACATCTGTCGCCAGACTTCCAGTTAAATTCAGGTCTACAAAAATGCCAAAAATGTCTTGCAAGCGAGGCAAATGAGCATGAATGGTGAGTTTTATTACTGCGTCATGTATAAAATGCAGAGTTACACATGTCATATCAGCAGTGCGGTTTGTTTTACTGGTTATAGAAAAACACACTGGGTCTTACAGTGAGAGGGATCACGTGTCTCGGCACCTTTTAAAGCCCTTTAAAAACAAGCAGGAACAATCTTCAAAGCCCTGTTTGTAATTCTCTCCTTGCTTTATGCTCATTGTTGTGTTCCTACTCCCGATGCTTCTCCTTCTATCTTTAACTCGTTCTTCTGCTTATGTCAGTATCTATACGACGAAGACGAGGAGGTGAGGAAGAAGAAGCCAAGGCGCAAGCTCCCTTCCAACGCTGCCATCACCAGAGTAAGAGAAAAGTCCTCGTTTTTCCTCATTCCTCTTCCTGTCACTTGTTTTCTATCTTGCTGCTTGTTTTTGCCTCCAAAGCAATTTGCGGCCGAGCCGCTTCATGCGATAGACCTTTCAAATAAATCCGATGCGACTAGACGCCACAAACGTCCACCTTTGTTTGCCTCTCGCCTCAAATCATTCAGCCTCTGTTCATTGCTTTTCCTTATCAGGTCATTCCTCCCACCGCCCCCATCTTGATGGTTTATCCATAAATCCATTTTCTACCGCTCAGTCTCCGTACACACAATTCCCACCAATTTCCTGGGAGGAAAGTCAGGAGACGAGCCACCACAAGCCTTCATATTAACATTAACCACATCCTGGACACACAATGTCCCATTTTTCACATGCACATGTTTAAAAGGGAGACTGGTTGGCAAGAAACTGCTGATCGTTTCTGAAATTACAAAAAGTGCCTGAAATTTTAGAAAAAAAGGCATTTTGTCTGGTTTGATTGCGTGTGTAGGGATACACTTTGAGTTTGTATCAGGGGGGTTAAGCACACACTTGATGCATTACAACAGACTCTCTACTTTTTGCAGCACACACACACTCGTATACACACGTGCAGAGATTAGAATGAAGTTGGCCCTCTGCACTCTGTCAGAATATGAGCACAGACCCTCTAAAACACTCCAACTCTCTGAATTGCTTCTTGAATCGCTGATGAAAGCTTTGCTCATGTTGTTTTTGTTTGCTTGGTCTTCTTACACCCATGGGAACAATGATGGAAAGGTTTTCGCCTCTGGCTATTTCCCACATATTCAGATAGCTTTGTTTTTCTCCCATAGAAAGTGAATTAATCTCTTTTAAAAGGAAAATTGCCGCAGGTTAAAGAACCAGATCTTTGATTTGATTATTTTAATTGCTTCATTTTTAATTGTTCAAAGTGATTTTTTTTTTCTCAAACGTTTTAATACACAACAAACCACTTAAGATGATATAAAGCTTTGGAAGTATGAAGAGACGTGCAGGCGTGATCACATACCCCTGACTGATTTCATCTATCTTCTTATACAGGAATGGTATAACAAATTATGTATACGTGCTAATTTATTTGAAAAATATTCTGGTTGCTTAAAAAGGATGTTAAATGTGATCAGTAAGTTGGCAAATATAGAGTGTTACCAAAGAGCCTGGTGAGATGGAAGGTCCTACCTGTGTGAACAGTCTTGAGATACTTGGATCAATAGATGTTAGTCAGTCTCAGATTTGACTCTGTCCTTTCTTTTGTATTTCATTTTTATAGAAACAACCAAAGAGAAGCCTTTCTCAGTAAATTTATAGATTACAGAGTGTTTATGTTTTGTATCTATGACTTTGCTGGAATGATTGGATCATGTGACTTTTTTACAGATCTGTATCAAAAAGTATGTTATGTGAAGTGCAGAACAGACACTCCCAGTTTTTGTGACATTGATTTATAATTGTATTACTAGAGCAAGTGTGAGCGTAGTTTGAGGACTACAACTTTAAACCATCAGAGGAATTGGTTGGTTGAAAAGTAACCTTCTTCTTGTCTGACTTGTCTGACAGATGAATGATAAGTTGCACTACCATCATAAAGTACTGGAGTTTCAGTTTCTACTCTTGCTTTCACTTTATAAACTGTGTAAATTTGGGGAAATCTGTCTTGTTTAGTAATGATATATTGTAGGCCACAACTTTCCCAGATCCCTGGAGTTTGTGTTACTTTCACTGTGCAGGATTATTAGGCAAGTTTTATTTTTGAGGATTCATTTTATTATTGAACAACAACTATGTTTTCAATGAAGAGAAAAGACTCATAAATATCATAGCTGAATATTTTTGGAAGTTGGAGTTTTTTTGTTTTTTTTTGTTTTAGTATCTTAGGAGGATATCTGTGTGTGTAGGTGACTATTACTGTGCATAATTATTAAGCAACTTAAACAAATATATACCCATTTCACCAAACCAATATAACAACTCAAAATGTACAAATATGCATTTCTGGCATTAAAAAACAAAATAAAAACAGATCAGTGACCAATATAACCACCTTTCTTAGCGAGGTCACTCAAAAGCCGCCATCCATAGATTCTGTCAGTGTTTTGATCTGTTCATGAACAACATTGTGTGCAGCAGCAACCTCCCAGTACACTGTTTAGAGAGGTGTACTGGTTTCCCTCCCTATAGATCTCACATTTGATGAGGGACCACAGGTTCTCTATGGGGTTAAGATCAGGTGAACACGGAGGCCATGTCATTATTTTTCTTCTTTTAGACCTTTTCTGTCACACAGTGGAGTACTTGGATGCGTGTGATGGAACATTGTCCTGCATGAAAATCATGTTTTTCTTGAACGATGCTGCTGGAAGAAGGCTTTTTCTAGAAACTGGCAGTAGGACTGGGAGCTGAGCTTAACTCAACCTGAAAAGGTCCCACAAGCTTATCTTTGATGTCACCAGTCCATACCAGTACCCCACCTCCACATCTGACATCTGAGTCAGAGTAGAGCTCTCTTCCCTTTACTGGTCCTGTTACGGGCTCATCCATCTGTCCCATTAAGACTCACTCTCATTTCATCAGTCCATAAAACTTTACAAAAACCATTCTTATTATATTTCTTGGCACAGTCTTGGGGCCAAGAATTATCTATAGTAACTACTCTAAAATAATTTATTATTAACATGTTACGATATCACAACATTACTACTTACACCATACCATGCTTATACCATATTTTCACGACATTAAGGCGACCTAAAAGTCTTGAATTTTCTCCAAAATGTACGGAGCGCCTTATGGTGCGGTGCGACCTAATGTGTTGTTTTGTGACTTCGGCAAAGCGGACGTTCACTCGCCATAGACGTAGGAGAGGACAGCGTAAGAAAAATAGGAAGTGTGGCCGCTCTTAAAAAAACAAGTAAAGGAAATGAACACGGACCAACAGCTTAATATAAGGAAGAAATGGATTATAAAAAATTATACTAAATTAGCCTGAGCAGCAGACTCTTTGGACCTCTGCCTTCTTGGCAGCGATCCAATGTAAGCATAGCAGCGCTGCAGCGGGCAGAAACGGATTGGCTGTAACCGGCTAAGCTACCGGTAATCAACAAGTTAAATAAAGTTTTAAAAAATTCACGGACCAGAAAAGAAAGCTGGGACGCATCAGCAATGAGTGACCCAGAAGAAACGCACTTTTTTTTACATGCTGAATTCTGATCGCGGTAAACAGAGCTAAACAACCTGCGCCATAAACTCTGTTACGGATGAGTTAAACCTCCTGTCCATGGTGGACGATACTGTGCAGAAATCTCAAAACTCCAGTAACACTGAATCTGGTAAGCGTTGCTGTCTTCTAATGTTACTCATATGCGACAGGGGGGGCATGTTAAATATTAAGCGGTCAAACATGCGTGTTTTACCGATACGTTTCAAAGTGCACGTGCCCCATGAAACTGCGCCCTATGGTTTGAAAATACGGTATGTATATATGTCAATAATATTGTAAAATATCTCTATAATATTATTAAGTCACTTACAATAAATAACTTACAACATTTGAGACTATCACTATTTTTATAACTGTCATTATCCTCTTCATCATTTATAATTGAAAATAGAAATCACAATAATAATACTAATAAAAAAGCTAAATACAGCAAACAATTCCACCATATGAATGATATGATTAGAATAAAGCCATCGCTATAACCACATTTCTTAAAAGCACACAATGACATTGGATTCCTTCCTCAGCCCTACATTAAAACAGCATTTTTTTCTTTATATTTCATTGAAGCTGATGGATATTTGATCATTGTTTGAGTCGGGTCTCTAAGCCATTCCACAGTCTGACCCCACACGGATACACACAAACCTTTTGGTGGTTCTTACTGCCTGCAATTTAAAGTTACCACATCCCCTTAGATCATAACCCTGTTCTATTTCTATGAAGAGCTTCAGAATATTACCTGGTAATGTACTTTTACTGGCTTTATACAAGAGTTGTGCTATAAAAAAAGCAACTAAGTCAAAGAAATAATAAATGTGTGGGATCACAATATCCAACGTTATGAATGTTTCTAATAGTTGCACATTTTAGAAGTTTAAAGAGGGGATATAGTGTACATTTATAGTTATGTCCTCCCACTTCTATACAATAAGTTACATATGGCATTTCTAAAAAAAAATACAATATATATAGTGAGTTATATTCCAGCACATATTTAACTTCACTAATTATTGAGATACATTTGGACACTTTATTCTGAATGTATTTAATGTGTGATTTCCAATTTAATTTGTAGTCAATTGTTAGTCCTAAAAAACGTAATTTGTGATACTTTTCCTAGTTTAATATAATTTATGTTTATTTATTCAAAGTTTTCTTTATAATCACCAAACAGAATGTTGAAATGCAGCAGTGTGTGTTGTAAAATAAATGCTGTGAAAGCTGTAGTGTACTGCAGGGTTACTACGGTCATGAAAAACCTGGAAAAGTTATGGAATTTTAAAATACATTTTCCAGGCCTTGGAAAAGTTATTGGAAATTTTTATTTTGTCAGAAGTTTTGGAAAAGTTATGGAAATATATATTGTTTCATCAAATATGCAACTAAAATTGAAGTGTTGCTATAAAATGCTAATTGCCACGGACCGTTTTTATATTTTGGTGGTGAAAAAAGTTTACTCAGTCTGGCAGAGGACATGCGCCTTTCAACTGCCGGCATGCCCACATGCGTAAAAGAGACCTGCGTACATATTGCATATTCAGAAATTAAAATGTGAGAAAATGTACTGCAGTGGTGTTTTTTGGTTTTACCATACTGTACATTTTAGATGTAGGCTTTGTAGATTTAGGCTCTCTACCTTGCGTAATGTCATGGTAATCAGTTTTTGTTGGTCATGGAAATTGAGTAAAAGGTTTTGGAGAAGTCTTGGAAAATCACTGATGAAAAAGTGTAAGAACCCTGGTACTGCTGCAAATGAGGTGCATACATGCACGTAATATAGATAGGATCAGAATATACTGTGTGTTTAATTTAAATTGATTTATTAGAAAATGATGGTTTCACCTTATTCAGAGAAATATCTTGAGTTTATATTGAAATTCTACTTTGCGCACATTTACCCCGTGTTTGTTTTGCTGTTGCAGCTGTACAGCTGCTACTTTGCACCGTGCAGACTACTCTCAAGGCAGTAATGAGCTTCAGTAGGTGGTTCATTTAAGCTGTGCACATCCATCAATCTGCACTCTGTCATATACACGGAAACAGCCTGCAAGTTGATGGTCAGTGTGGCGACGCATTTAGCAGCTCAAGATGGAAGATATTTACCTCAAGGAAGCACTGGCAGCAGGACCTAATGCATTTATGACCTCAAACAAGTCATAATGTTCATATTTAGTGGACTAAATTGAATTGGAGAAAGAACAAGCTGCCCAATCACTCTTATTAAGATCTGAATACACAATGTCTTGCTTCTCCAATAACTTTGCTTGCTGCATTAAAAAAGAATGCTTTGTGTTAATATTTCCCACATCTGCAGTTGTAATACCCAGGACACAATACAAACTAATCTCCTAAATATCACTTTTTCTCTGCAGAGAGATATGCCTTGATGCTGTTTCCATTAATCGCTGCTGTTTCATGTTATCAAGCATGAAAAGCCAGCTCAGAGTTTAATGTTATATCCTTCCTTCTGTCAGCCACTCCCGTGCTCTTCCTCACTAACACAATATGAGCATCTATATCCCTAGTGTCTCATGTTTACACACTTCCTCCTCCACAGCAACCCAACATCAAGCAGAAGTTTGTCGCCTTGCTGAAAAGATTTAAAGTCACAGACGAGGTAGGTTTGTTTTTCTTTTCTTCTGTCCTCCTCATGTGGCCTTTCCCAGTCCACCTTACATGCAGGTTTCAGGGTTTATTTGCTTCACAGCTTTTGTTGGAGTCAACATGTATTTGAGTTGTGCTTAGACAACACAGAGATGTGTGGGAGAGAGGTGGCAGAACAACAGAGTGGCAGCTAAAAAAGACTAATGTTGTCATTTAAAATAGAACGTGTGTGTGTGTGTGTGTGTGTGTGTGTGTGTGTGTGTGTGTGGTATGTACTAATCTATGTACTTCTGGATCTGTCAGTCTGGATTTGATTAAATCACTTGCCTATTATCTAAAATGTGTTATTTTGTGTGTGTTTTTTTTTACAGGTTTTAACCTATTTCACATTGTTTATTATTTTTGTATTTGTTTTATCTTCTTCTACATGTCCCCTCATGCATCATGGCAGTGGAAATGTCTGCCTTCAACCTTTTCTGATAGATGTTGTCAGATTTAAAACAGCTCAATAGTACTTCATTAACTACTACACTACACTATAAACCAGGATACTACTTTATCCTGGTTTAATGTGTATACCCATTAGAGTTCCAGCGGCGCTATCTGTCCCACTCTGATGGCTCACAAACATCTGATTTCCTTCTCATTCACAGTTCAGCTCTAGTCTAATCTCAGCCTCAGAACTTTCTGGCAACATTTTGATCTAAACGGGAAAAGCTGGCAGTGAGTCATGCTGCGTATCCCTGCTGGGATCAACACGTCTCTTTATAAGAAGTTATTAAAGCGCAGTTAGAGGAGAAAGCTGCTGTTCATGTTTTATAGCTTTTATATTTATGTACTGATGCAAAGGCTTAAATTTAAAGCTACTCACTGGTTCTGTCCAAGCAACCTGCATGTCACCGTTGTGTCTCACACAGGTTGGTTTTGGTCTGGAGCATGTATCAAGGGAGCAGATCCAGGAGGTGGAGGAGGACCTGGACGAACTGTACGACAGCTTAGAGATGTACAACCCCAGTGACAGCGGGCCGGAGATGGAGGAGACAGACAGCATCCTCAGCACACCCAAACCCAAACTGAGGTAAGGACCGAGGCAAAGACACGACGCTGTATACACACTTGTTACGTTTGTCACACACACTTTCTTACTGGACAGATTAATGGTCAGTCGGTGAGCTACTGTTAGTAATGTCTTCATTTGAATTGAACATGTTGCTTCAACAACAGGTCAGAGCTCCCCCTGTTGGCCAAAGCTGTGCTCTGCAGCTGTAGACTAAAGGCATACAGTAGATTTCTCACACAGTAGGATAAATTTATATTCTAATACTTCCTGCTCAAATATAATAACGTTTTCTTTTCCAATTGCTGCAGGTAGCGTTGCTCAAACTGAAGATGTATAAATGTTTATACAAGTTTACTGAAGACTGCACTTTCGTTTGTCATTGTTTGTTTGTTCAGGCCGTTCTTTGAGGGAATGTCTCAGTCCAGCTCGCAGACAGAGATCGGCAGTCTGAACAGCAAAGGCAGTTTGGGGCGAGATCCTTTCAGTCCGGTGAGTAGATTAAAATTTCCGTCTTACAAGCAGGATGCCATAGGATGTCACATTTCCTAGCTTTGTGTATATGTGCACAGAGGAAACATTTTGCAGGTGCGTCCAAGAAAAAGAACATTGCAGCCTAAGACTCTGCATCGATGCTGGAAAAATCAGAATCTAAAGCTGTAGAAAAGCCGACTGGAAACACAAATGATCAGAAATGTTTTAGATAATATTTGCTCAATGGAGCAGAAATCCAGTCACCATCTGCTGAAATAAAAGCGTTAAAAGAATCTGCATTCATACACAAGCGGCTTCACTTCCTCCTTTTGCAATGGTGCTGAAATGTGCCTTTAGCTTTGCCACTGATGTTGGCAAACACTCTCTAAGACATGTTTAGAAGAAAAGGCTGCTTTCACTAGAGTAAATGAGTTTTTATCCGATTTTATTTGTGCTACATACTTTCCATGAAGTAAAAATACCAGAGAACTAACATCCTTGAGGAATCCCTCCTCCTCTTTGGTTGGTTATGTTTTCACCCTAAAGCAGCGCGCTGTGGCTGCATAATGACTTAATTTCCTTTTATATATGAATCCCGAGTCTCATTAAACCCATGTGAACGTAGCTCCATCATATTCCCAGCAGGGGGAGCAGCCTCCTCTAGAGAAGATGAAGCCCTCCCGCAGCCGCAACTTGGACGACATCCCATCCGAGACCGACACGCTGGTATGAACTTCCGTTTGTCAGAGTCTGATGGATCTTAGTTCATATCATTCTGAAGGGCATTTGCTGCCATCTGTGCTGCAAGTACGACAGATTGAAGGAACAGAAGCAACAAAATGTGGAGTGATGGAGAAAGATGGCTGTAAAACTGCGAGCATCGCCTTTGTTTGAGATGAACCGTGTATCTACTGGTCTTTGTAGGAACTAACCGATCAGGAGATGATTAATGAGGTGGGCCCCTGCATCCTGGTGTCAGTGGCGGAGAAACCCCGTACACCCCTAAAGAGCAGCAAAAATGAAAGCCAGCCCATACCGTCACCGAGGTAACAAAAACACTAGAAAGTAGAATATTTCACATGATTTTAAGACTTTTTTATTGGTGTATCTTCTGGAGCATTAAGCCTACATAATGTGCATCCCTGAAGTCACTCATCAGTTTTATCTGTGTTGTGTCTTTTAGCAGTCGCTTTGTACTTGTGCATGCTGGTTGTTTCAAACTGGTGGAGTCATAATGTGTGTAAAGTATAAAGATAAACAGGAGCAGCTAATATTATTGTTAAAACAGGGCACGTCCACGTAGTTATTGCAGGGATAATGGAGTTGTACGGATAAATCTAAGAAGGAGCTTCCTGAACACAGGCCCAAGGCTCCCAGTCATCAGAGGACTCCTGGAGTTATCCAAAAAAAGAGAGAAAAATGCTCCAGAGGGACGTAGAACAATCACAAAGCAGTATAAAATCAGCCCAAAGATAAAGACTGGCAAGGGAGAGATTCAAAATAAGAAAATCATTAAAAAACACACAATAAGACTGAAAATAAACATTATAAGAGACATTAGCAAAATACAGCAAAACAAAAAGACTCAAATTGTATTTGCATGGTTTAATGAGTTTTTCACTTTGATTTTAAATCTACTGGACCCAGTAGGAACCTTTTTTCACATTAGTATCCAGGAACCTCTTCTTACATATCTTAACATTTTATCTCAGGTCTGTTTGTCCTACTTTGCATTTAATAATTATGTATGAATTTAAATTTTTGCCACCTTTAGCTTCCTCTCAGACACTGGGTTCAAAGCTGACCTCAAACCGTTGCTTTTGAACACGTTTTAATCTTTTTTTTTTTAATCTTTCTTTTCTTTTTTTTCCAGGCTGGACGGGGGCCACACACCCAGGCAAAAACGCAGCAGCACCCCCATGAAGGAGCGACAGATCTCTAAACCGCTCAGTGAACGTACCAACAGCTCAGACTCGGAGAGGTCTCCAGAGCTGGGACACAGCACCCAGGTATGCGAGGGAAAGACTGAATCCCAGCTGCAGTTTGATATTTAATGAAAGTTTATCCTCAGGATTTAATTATGAACAGCGTCATCTTTTCAACCTAGCACAGAAAAACAAACATGTATTTGCGCAGCGGGGCTTGCACATATAAACAGCTGCCTCTGTTCTCCTCTCAAAGTAACAAAAACACGCATTCTGCTAATGTATGACTCACCTGCAGCTCAGAAATGAATAATGTATGTGCGTATGATTCATCCAGAGTAAATGTATCGCTGAGGGGGGGGACTGATATTTTCCACGTATTTGTGTATGTGTGCAGGTCCTGAGGAAAGCCGTGTACGATCAGCTGAACCAGATTTTGTTGTCCGACTCTCCGCTTCCAGAGAGTCTCATCCTGGTCAACAGCACTGACTGGCAGGGACAGGTGATCCTCGGAGCTTTGCGCACCATTTGCTGCTTGTTCAAATCCCAACATCGAACTTTTTTTGAGCTTGTTTGTTTGTTGCAGTATGTTGCAGAGCAGCTGCAAGGACAGAGACACCCAGTGGTCTGCACATGCTCAGCAGCTGAAATCCAGGCGGTGCTGTCTGCTGTGCTCACGCGTATACAGAAATTGTGAGTGCTGCTGAAAATGTCATATACAAACATCATGACTTCACACTGTGGTTTGCAGGGAAACTCGATTTATTTATTTATGGCCTGATTTATCTTTAATTTTCTATATCCTGTTATGTTTATTGCCGTTCCTCTTGGCACACCTCATATCTTTAAATGATTTATAAGGAAATGACATACATCACCTTTATCTGTTGTGTTTGTACACATTTTATTTATTCCCTTCCTCTTTAGTTTTAGTTTCTATTTGAAGTATTGCTTTTACTTTCAGTTTACGTTATCAAACTGTTTTGCATCTATGTCGTTTCAAGGCCGCATGGGTGTTACGCTGGTAGACAGAGGTATTTAAAGATGGCTCCCGAAATTAAATGTCACATTTAAATATATCTAAAAATAAACAAACACAAGGCCACGCATAAAGTGTGGAAATAATCTACATAATTGCTAAGTTAGTTGTTAAAAACTGGATTATTATCTTTTAATTGGAAAAACCTGTTTTAGATGTTACCTGCGTGAGGTTTCCAACTACAATACAAAGTGTAAAAGTTTATAATATGTATTGTTTTTTCTTCCTTATTAGTGTGTGAGATGCAGTTAAGTCCATAAAGCAACTCAAAATAAAGATGAACACCAAAAGGAGAATATTTCAGGGAATTTTGGCACATTTTCAGAGGCCACTGTCTACATGTTGCTCATCCCACAGAAGCAAAATCTTCAATGTTGTAAAAGTCTTATTGGGTGTTTTAGGAGGGAATTTAATGTCTTTATATTTTTATTTTATTTTGTTTAACACTGATGTTAAATATATTAATGCAAACTATTTACAATTGACAAGAGGAAATGAGAACATATCTAATCAATTGTACCAGAGATTTTTATCTTTATTTGTATTTTTATTTATTTCTATGTAAATATTTCATTTTCCTTTTAGAAGACAACAAAATATGAGGAAAATCCAGATATTTACAGAATACAGATACATGTGTTCCTCTGATTCCTGCTTACTTTTATCTGCACTTCATTGTCCATCACTGTGTTTTACAAGATTATAAGATTATCTCCTGCTCAAATAGTTTGATTTTCAATTAAATCAGTTTTCAGGGATTTAGTAGCCGATAAATTCCATCAACTGTTGACTAAAATACAATATGTTGACGTTTTTCCTGGTTTTTCAGTCACATTAATTTTTATAGCTCATATACATGCTGGATGCATATCATTTAACTGACATCCTCTCTCTCTCTCCCCACTGATGCAGCTGTAACTGTAACTCGTCCATGCCCAGACCAGTGAAGGTAGCAGTGGTGGGCAGCCAGAGTTACCTGGGTGCCATCCTGCAGTTCTTCGTCACTCAGCTGGCCAATAAGACGTCTGACTGGCTCAACCACATGCGCTTCCTGGTGGTGCCTCTTGGTGAGGGAGTTTTACGGGTTTTACTTCTGCGACCCTGAAAGTTGATTAAAGCATGTTGATTAAATCTTTGTGCTCCGTATTATGAGCAGGTCTTCAAAGCCGCCATGGTGGAAGCTCAACAACTTCTATTTATTTTTTAGGCTCACATCCTGTTGCTAAGCACCTTGGCGCCCTTGACAACCGCTATAGCTCCTCTTTCCTGGATGGGACTTGGAGAGACATGTTCAGCCGCTCTGAGCCTCCTCAGACAGGTATCACTTGTTACAGCGGTATATAAAATGTCTCTTTCCAAGCAGCTTCGCTCAACTTTATCCAATTATTTATTTATTTTGTTCCCGCCTGCAGATCAGATGGATGTAGCGGGAAGAATTACCCAGTACATAAGCGGGGCCACAGTGACACACCAGCTGCCCATCGCTGAGGCCATGCTCACCTGCAAACACAGGACGTGAGTGTAGATGGTCACAAACTGGACTGTGTGGAAATTCTGCTTTGCCAAAAATGACACATTTCTTTCGTTGCTTTCATAGAAGAGACGAGGACTCGTACCAGAAGTTTATTCCTTTTATCGGGGTGAGAACTCACTTTTAGACAGTATTGCTGTGTTCTGACTTAAAAAGTAGCTGCTGCTCATCATCAGCATAGTTTCCTGATATAGTTTGTTGTTTTGTAGGTGGTCAAGGTGGGTCTGATTGAATCTGGTGGCTCTCCAACAGGTGAGTGTTCAGAGGGGGAAACTCCACCATGTAAGTTTAATTTGGGATTTTACTTCCTTATTTTAATGTTTCTTTTATTTTCCAGGAGATCAAGAAGAGGGTGTGGCAGTGAGCTTGGCCGTCCCCTCCACGTCTCCCCCATCACATGGCTCCCCCACGGGGATGATCAAAGAGGCAGCTACACCCCCTTCCTCTCCCTCCATGGGTAGTGTTCTCACAGTGCAAGGGTAAGGCTCATTTTTATTCACCCCCATTTCTTTCCTTTTTTCTTCTATTTGCCTGGATTTTGATCCCTTTTCTCGTTGATTTTTGCCGTGATGTAAAAATGGTTTTAAAATTCATTTAAATTTGTTCATCATGAGAAATCATTATATACCTTTGCCTACAGGAGTCCCAGTATGTCTCATGGCGTGGATGCCATCGGCCTGCAGGTGGATTACTGGCTGGCGTCTTTGGCAGAGAAGCGAAAGGAGGGCGAGCGTCGCGACACGGGCTGCAAGAACACCCTGAAAAGCTCCTTCCGCTCGCTGCAGGTCAGCAGGCTGCCAGGAGGGGGCAGCAGCGATCCGCAGACACAGGTCAGCACCATGGCCATGACTGTGGTCACAAAGGAGAAGAATAAGAAAGGTGAGATGACAGTTCACATATTTTACAAGCATCTTGTGCTGTAGAAATACACAAAAATCCACATCTTCACACGTTCAGTTAGAAAATGTTCCAACACCTATTAAATTTACATCTGAGAAAGTAGCTTTCTATCAATGGATGGATTAAAAAATAAAGATGGATAAAGATTTTCACTAACTCAAGTCTTCCAAAGAATAATCCAGTATTGATCCTTAAACGATGAGCTAAGACAGATGTTTCATTTAGTAACTGCACAGATGTCTGTGGTTTGTTTTAATGGCAGCTGGTGGTGAAAACGGGGTATAAAGCAGAAAATCTGAATGTAAAGAAGATAGACGGGCTTGAGCCTTTGCTCTCATGCAGGAAATTCAGTGTATGCAAAAGCTTAAGCAGAAACATCTGATGAGTTTATGCAAACTAATGCACAAAAAGCTGGTGGAAGCATATGGTGTACATAAATCTCTTTCAACGTTTTCAAGCTTCATAGTTCTGATCTATTACATGTAACATCTTGTTTTGAAATCTGTTAATTATGTGTTGTTTATTCATTTGCAACTAATTTTTGTGTCATATTAATCTCAATAAAATGTAGTGGAAACATATTTTTAAGTCACTTATTTTGATATGTTGCTTTTATCTCATTTCTGTATTATTATATTTCTGTAAAGACACACACTCTTTGTTTCCTTCCCGTCGGTAGTTCCCACCATTTTCCTGGGAAAGAAGCCCAAAGAGAAGGATGTGGACTCTAAGAGCCAGGTGATTGAAGGCATCAGCCGACTCATCTGCTCTGCCAAGCAGCAACAGACCATCCTGAAAGGTGAAGACACGTTGTCTCAATGCTGATTTCACTCCTCTCGTCTTTTTTTCTTCTGTTCCTCACGATCTGCTGCGTCTCCCTCCAGTGTCCATAGACGGCGTCGAGTGGAACGACGTTAAGTTCTTTCAGCTGGCCGCGCAGTGGCCCACGCACGTCAAATACCTACCCGTTGGACTTTTCGGCTACAGCAAACCCCCGTCATAGGGCTGAACTCCCGTCTCACTTTATGCACAGACCCCACCGATCATCATCCGCCGAGCTGCACAAAGACGCCGAGCCCGCAGTCGGACATTTTCCTTTATTTAAATCCGCTATAACCACAGTCGTCTTATTGCAGTCAATGCAGGAGGAAGAGGGCGGAGTCGGGGTGCAGCGCTGTTACTAGTCACTTTATTGCCACTTTTTTTTGTGTGTTTGTGTATGCCATCAGTGTGCATGCACACGTGAATGTACAGAATGTGTGTCTGTGTGAGAGAGTGTGTTTATAAGGGGATCACAGCACAAATTCATGAGCTTACAGCCATTTATGTTTCTGTTCTAAGGAATGCAAAAGCATGTATCATCAACCAGTTTCAAGCCCTTAAAAGTCCAACCGCCTGCACATGCATGCTCCAAACAAACACACACACACACCACGTATGTGCCAGAGGCAGTAACTCAGAATAAGAAGCAGTGCCGCAGTTTGCATGAACAAGTGCAAACAGAATCTCTTGTGCAGTAAAAGAAGAAGGCTCTACATCCGCACAACAAACGGCCGCAAAACATCCCCACTCATGTACGTTTAAGTTAAAGGGCTTCCGTGTTGAAGTTTTAATGTTTTCTCCGCATAAGAGTGAGTCATTTGGATATTATAAGCCAAACTAAGAAAAAAAGAAGTACACGTATACATATGGGGGTGAAGTGTCTTTGTTTGAACAATTATGTTGTAGTAAAAAGCAGCAAACCCTTAGTGTGTGTTATTGCAAAGCAATCATATTGGGGGGGCTACTGCTTTAGTATTTTTAATCTTTATTTGCTATGCATTTAGGAACATTTGGACCATTTAGGTGAAATATACACAAACCTTCTTCACAATGACCTCTTAGGCAACAGGATACAACAAAACAACTGAGCTAAGATGTCTGGAAATCGGGCGGATTTTTTTTTTCTTAAATATCTTCCCAGGAAGAACATCCCACAATAAAGCACAACGCTGTCGCCAGTTGTTTCCCAGACATCACCTCATCGGCAGGACACTGGCAGCTTTCTTTCCGATCAAAATGTAACGTCTCTGAGCATTCCTGCTTTCCCCGAGACTTCCTAACGACCACTTCATGAGGGAAAGAAAAAAAACCAGAAGCATTCGGGTTTGTTTTTAGTTCTGCCACGTGCTTTCTCTAGGCTGTCGTGGGGTGATTTGTGAGTGTACAATAACCGGAAACAGTCTGTGTGTATGTGATGAAATAAATGTACCGTAATCTGAAACTTTAAAAAAAAACAAAAAAACCTTTAAAGATGTTTTATATCCTGTGACGGGGGTGGGGGGCATGCAGTTTATGTTTGGGTGTGTATTGGCACTGTGTGTTGATGTGGTCATGATGTTGTCAGCGATCGTCCTCTTCACTTTGTAGCCTGACACAAGGCAAATGTTGTCGAACAGCAAAAGGAAACTAAATTCCCTTTTTAAATTCTAAAAGACTAAACACGTCCATTTAAGAATGTATTAGTATTATTAATTTGTTTTTCTTTTTGCTGAAAAGTTGCTCTGTCTCTGTCACCTGCATCATAACTCTCCATCACCACTGAAGTATTATAAAAATAGTTTTTTAAATAGTGTTAAAGCAAATGTCTTTATTTAAATAGTCTGTTTGAGAATAAATATGGGAGTTTGTTTCTGTGTTACAGTCAGGATGTCATTTTGAGGTCACAGAGGGCTTGTGGAGCTCTTCCTGTGTGTTCGCTCAGTAAAAAAACGGGGATAACACCCACATTTTTTTCTTTATTTTAAAGGTTTCCAGAAAGTCTGAATGTACTTACTTTAGTTTACATGTTGGTGAACAACTTTCCAGAGTTTACAGAGTTGTAGAACATCATTTCAGGAGCCTTTGGGATTAGCGGTGACGAGTCAGACAGCTGCTGGGCTGCAGCTGCATCTGTCTGCAAAACCACGTTTTATTAGAAGCAGTAAAGGGCTGAGACTGTTCCTGAATATCACTAAGCGTTTGTCTTCTGTAGTTTGACATGGAGGTTACTTGAACTGAACTAAAGCTGAAGGTTTCATTCCAAAACTAATTAACTTTATGAGAAAAGACACAACAGTTGTATAAAAGAAACTCCACTTCAAGACATTTGCAATGAAAATAAACATTAATAAAAATAGGCTTAGAATTTAGCGGCTATGTTTTGGGCATGTGTGTGTTCCCTACCTGAATATGTTGCTCCTTTCATCCCATCCGTTCATATCTGTGATTTTAATTGTTTTGATGACGTTTTGAGAAGATTTCAGTCTCTATTCTTTCCCCCTTCGACGCTAGTGGAGACCAAAACATTCAGAAAAAGTAGAATTATCAAACTTGATGAGGTGAAAAGACTTTTCTAACATGCTTTTAAGCTGTTAAATAGTTGCCTGATTTATAAATATCTTACTATTTACTGACCAGTTTGCCGTAATTAATTTAAATAAGTGTTTTCTAGTGTTTCAGCTTGTTTTTGTTACACCCAGATGATTGATTCATTATGAAAATGTGCCACTCGGAAACAGCCTTTTACCTAATTGTTTACAGAAGGGTGAAGTCATCTCTAAAGGGTTAAGGGGGGGCTCTAAATGTGTCCACTTGGAAATGAAACCTTCAGGTTTTTATGAGTGAACCTCATATGATCTGCTTACCTGACAAGCTCTCTGCCTCGTGGCGCTCTATGTGAAAGGGTCGCAGTGTTTTTCTATCATCCAGTGATCTGATTGTTCCCATCAGAGGGAGGAAAAGTTCCTTCCTCTGGGATTGAAAATTGGAAATATTCCTTTAAAAGATATGCATTGCATGTAGTTGTTATCAAAATCTTAAAGAATTAGGATTATATTTAGCTAAATTTATTTGTTTTTTTTTTGTGGGAGGTGTCTTGGTAACTAAAAACAAGTGATCTTTGTTCTGACATCATTTCAGTAAAACCCGTTTTGTCCCGTTTCCTACAGACTGGTTGTTCTGCGTGTGTTTTGTACCTGTTGTCAACCTGTTTGTAACAATGGTTCCTCTGTCTGTGGTTGGAGATGAGCAGCTGTTCAGTGATCAGCAGTGTCTTTTCTCTGTGCCGTCCTCACAATTCTCTCCCTTCTGTTGACTCTCCTTCCACAAGCTCACCTTTCTGAAAACACACTGTTCCTTCGCAGCTTGTACGTTGGCCATCTGTCCTCAGAGGGTTGCTTGTTAAAGTGGTAGATTTCTGCCTGACATCCTGAGCTTGTGGACTTGTGAAGAGTAATTTGCACATGCCTTTTTTTTCTTCAGCAGCAGTTTTTCTGTTTGTTTTTTTCTTTTGCCTTCTGCCTATAACAGTTATAATAAACTATGATGCTTGTACATATCAGATAGTACTTGTTATATTGTTTTCTAGTATTTTTTTTCTTGGTTTTGTTATTAATTTGACACATTTTGTAGTACTGCTTTTTCATTATTGCGTTTGTCAATGGAACAGATGTAAGGTGAACAGTGGACGTCTTCATTGTTTTTTAAAATAAAAATATTCCGGGTTTGTAACACCGTCTCTTGCTTGGTTTGTCGGTTTTTAAACAAAGGGAGCAAAATTAAGCCAAGAAAAATGCGATTATTACCACATTTTTCAAAAACTAATAATCAACATGCATAACACAAAAGATCAATAAATATTGCAACAGCTGTACCACAGATGATGCAGAGTAAGCTTAATGAAATGTATAGAGTGGTTGTAAACACATCATGCAGGGATTATTAGTACCGGAAACAAACCAAAGGGAAGTATAGAGCTGCTTAGAGCTCCTGCGACACCAGGAGTCCCAAAGAGTGCTTACAGTTGTCTTTGGTGCATTTCTCACAACAAAATTTAGACAATATTTAGTGTTTTTATCAAAACAGTTGGTACCAATTGCAGAACAGAGTGGTTTTAAAGTGAGTATTTACATCAACAAAACTGTCAGCATTAAAGTGAAAAGTAGTTCCGTCACCACTGAGAACAAACAAGATGCTCAAATGGCTTTGTCATGTTTTCATCTGATCTGTAAGTGTTTTTGCACACAGAAAAGCCAGATCCTGTAGACATTTCCTGAAAATGCCTGAACAATGTTAACGTGTTGTTTTTTCCTAAGTATACTAGTTTTTTTTTTCTACTCACTAAGTACTACTCACTAGTACAGTTTATACTCTAACCTTGGACTGGCTGTACTGGAAAGAAAAATTCCACCAACTTGTTGTGTTGTGTTTAATTAAATGAATCTGAATCATAAAATGGCCAATACGGCACTACACACTGATGTAAGGCCATTTGAAAACTACAATAAAGCGACACGTCACTCTTTACTGTGATTGAATACATGAAAAATAGGATTGATTTGACTATTCTACAATATACTTCTCTAACAACATGGATGTGGATGTAACTAATTATACACAGAGGTCTGAACCTCTAAACCACATCTGATATCATCTCTTGTGATGCAATTTTCACTGGTATGATCAAAAGCCGATGATAAAAAATTAAATAGTGAATTGTATGAAAGAATATGCTATTACATGTCCAAAAAACTTGTCCCTTTGCTCAGTACAATGAGAATTACTCTGGTGTGCAAGCAGACTGAATATTGTGGAGTTTAAAGAAATAGTTATGAAAAGTTTAATTGGTTGTGAGAAAAGCATCAAAGCAACTCAGATAAACTGTAAAATGTCAAGATGCCTTGACTTGCGCTAAATAAAATAGAATTGACATTTTTAAATAAAAACAGTAATGCACACAAAAGCTTAATCCGGCTATGTCTTCATTGTTGGTATGGTGTGCCAACCATGAAAATGACAAATGATAACTGGTTTAACCTGCTGCAGGCTACTGCCTCGTTTGTTTCTTGCCTGTGCATCACTTTTTGCATCAGAAAGCAAAATCTTCATCTCAGTAACTTGTTCTGCATTGTCTTGTTTGCTGATGTTTCCTATTATTTTTTACTTCCTATATTAAAGTTCTTTTATAGAACACATTAAAACCAGTTTGCCAACATGCAAAAATAGCAGAAATTGCTTCCTGAATGAAGGGTGTATCTGACGTCATTCATTAAACATAGCAAGAGCCTTCACCTCAACACTGTTTTATGAAGGTGACTCACTATCTTCTTTATTTGCCTAATTCTGTCATTAATATCCCTCAGCGTTCAGGTTATATTAGCCCCAAGCATGTTTGTTTTTTAATCACACATGGCTAACAGCTAACACTTCTTCACGAAGATCCCATGAAATTTTCACTGTTTATCGTCGTTTTAAAAAAGCTAGCTCTAAACTGCTATAAAAACGGCAACAAAAAACTAACAAAGAGTATGACACTGCCAAACTAATACCCACTGTGCAATATTAATACATATATTTAATTCTAAGCAGTAAATGTGTTAAAGACAATGGTTAAAGAAAGCAAAAGCCACACGTAGCTAGCTACACCGAGACAAGTATACGCATGCGCAACGCAGTTTCCCGCCCCAACAGAAAAAACCAAGAAGACTGCAGTACGCAGATTGAGGCGTGCCTCAATGTGGGCAGGGTTAAACGTTGAGCTCCGCCCATTAAACATGATTCTTCGTTGGGGTTTCTCAATGTGGGCGGGGTTAGACACGCTGAGCTCCGCCCACTAAACATGATTCTTCTTCGTGGGGGTAATTGCATTTTCCCCCCATACTCAATAGCGCTACCTACCGGATTTAAGTGGTAAATTACTTGTTTTGAC
>JBAMHX010000006.1:13757659-13819155 GCA_037177515.1 Pseudomugil tenellus | reverse complement strand
CGAAATGCTGGTGAAGAAACTGCAGGGGAGCGGGCCTCAAGAACCCCGCAACCCGGGGTAAGTCTGTCTGCATGAAGGTTGTTTTCACTGTTAGTTATTTAATTATCAGGAGAGACAAGACTGAATATTTTCTGTATATCTAGTATGTGAAAACCAAAAAGTAGACGATTATGTGTTTATAATCATTATTGTAAGGATAAATTTGTCCTTTTTTCCTCAAGATGAATCCTTTTCATGTGCAGCTAAG
Source organism: Pseudomugil tenellus (assembly GCA_037177515.1). Taxonomy (NCBI): domain Eukaryota; kingdom Metazoa; phylum Chordata; class Actinopteri; order Atheriniformes; family Pseudomugilidae; genus Pseudomugil; species Pseudomugil tenellus. The sequence continues at coordinate 13,818,908 of JBAMHX010000006.1, read as the reverse complement.
TCCGGTTTGAACTTAGCATGATCTTTTGCAGTCAGCTGCTGTTTACCGACACTGGAGATTCAATTAATCATGGATCAGCGCTGAAACTAATCCTATCAGCTCTGCAGGATAGCGATCGTCAGGCTGGCAGAAAGGAAGCTGCTTTATCGTACATTATCTCTACATGTCATGCTGTCTGTGCTCGTCTTTATTCCCTCCTAACCTCGTATAGTTCACCTTCATCACTTCGAGGATCACATTCTGGCAAAGTTAGCGTGAAGAAATGGAACATTAGGAGATTTTAGATTTTCTTGGTTCTAGAAATGCTTGAATAGTAAATTCAGGTTTTGTAATGATTATTTTTGATCCTTCACAAGAGAATTGTATCATTTATCTGTTGTGGGGGGGTCTCTTTGCACAGAATGAAGAGAGCGAGCTCCCTGAACTATCTCAACAAGAGTGCTGAGGAAACCACACAGGTACAGCCGCTGCTAACAGCAGACGATCAGCTTCTATCGCCTCTCGGACGATACTAAAAAACCAAAACGCTAACTGTTCTGTTTTCAGGACGCCAACCCCGGCCTCTCAGACTCCAGGGGATTAAGTTCCAGCAACGTGGACCTAACCAGACGCAGCTCTCTGATTGGCTAAGCAGAGATGTGACTACAGAGGCAAGTGGCCCGAAGAGGAGAGGCTGTTTGCACATCAGTTGGATCCAAACACCCGCAGTGTATTTTTTAAAGAAGCGTCACCACACACGACACCACAGTTGTTGTATCTCCACTGTACAAACCCGCTACCATCCAACGGAAAAGTCGATACTTAGACACATTTATGAGCATGCTGCTTACAAGGAAGTGGAATGTCTGCACCTGAACGCCTCGTGTGTGACGTACCACCGTAGCCTAGCAACACATTTACATGGTGACCTCCACGCTCATGTGCAGACACTCAACCTTAGGTAGGCTTAAAGCGCCACGACTTCAATTCAGACGTGTTGCTTATTGTAGAATCACACGTAGCATGAAGTACCTTCTGATGCTAACCATCCACTGAATGCATATCGCCGATGGTTTTAAAAATAAAAAAGGTACGATCAGTCAGAAACGTTAGCACTAACCATTACAACCTCACTTTATGCCTTTTTATGTATATACAGTTTTAAATTATTGGACATTTCATTTTCTGTATATAGAGCACTTTTTTATTTGTTTACATTTCATTTGTTTAAAGAGGGTCCTAACTGGGGAACATTATCTGACTGGAAATGAAAGACAGGAAGGAGAGAAATAGGCACTTAGTTTGTCCCGCAAATGAAAAAAAGCTGATTGATTTGTTGCCTCGAATCATCCTTCAAGGTTTCATTCAAACTGTGATGATGCACTTAGACAGCTGTCTGAAAGTAGATCAGTTAAAGCTTCAGATGTTAAAGAAACTGAACATCTGAACAAAACTTGCATTAACGTCGAGAAACCTGAAGGGATGTTAGAGAGATACAGATAATCCGTTTGTTTGCCGTCAAACCTGAAAATAAACACGAGTAACCATCTTTAATTAGGTTAAAGTTGATGCAGGGCATCAGTCTTAGTTGGTTTACTGCTTTTATTTTGAACAAAACTTTATCCCTTGTTTAACATTAGTGAATAAATGTTGCTTTGCTCTAAACAATCCTTTCTGATGAAGGTGAATCTCATCAGTAATCTGACCGATGATGAGCCATCTTCTGAACTTTCTCGTTTCTACTTGTAGCTTTCCCATCGGAGGAGCATATGGTCTGAATGTCAGGTAGCGTTTACACTGGATTTGCTCACTTTAATGCTGCATTTTAATCAGGCTCCCGTTCACGCGTCCTTAGCTGGAAGATGCTCAGCGCGATGCAATGAAGTTAACAGGTGTGTATAAGTACAAGGTCATTAAATCTGTAGGCTGTAACGTGCTTTTTATCCTATCGGCTTGTGAATGTGCGCGCCGGTGTTGAATAGTTAGGTGACAGGATGGAGTCAGGAAATGCTGAGCAAGAACAAACGCTTTTTAAATGTTGCAGCAAATAATGTAGAGATCACCTGCGTACGATCGTTGTATGTTTAGTCTTAACATCATGTAGCCGTGTAAAAAAACTGAAAACCAGTGCAGGTCCTTTTACTTTAACCATCTTGTGTTCAAACTGCATCTGTGCTGCAGCTTCAGGAGCAGCAAAACTCCGTAAATATATGAACATTTACACAATGTTTTGCTGTTAGAACTAAATCAGAACGACTGCAGTTGTACATATTTATCTTGAATCGTAAAAGTTTAATCCAAAGCTTCACGGATCAGTCAGATTTTCTGCTTTTTGTCCACATATTTATGGAGGTGTGTGTAACTTCCTACAGCTGTAACATACAATTCAATGGATTAGATGATGATGATGATGAGACAAACCTAATGTGTATTTTATCCAAAGTTCAATAAAGACAAATGTCACTTTTCAAACTGATTCTGTGTCTCATACTTTTTCACCCAAAACAAAGTTGAAAGCAATGAAAAAGGATGTGTGTGTGTTTGTGTGTGTGAGATGTCTCAGTCTGGGCTGGAGGTGTTAACCGTACGTTGCACTGATGCAGAGGGGACGTTGTTTCTGCTACTTCCTGCCTCGCTGACAGCTAAGCCGCACTGAAAGGAAACCAGAGCGACCAGACTTCATTCGGCAGCGTGATGATGGACTGATCGGCATCGTCGAGAAGGAATCCTCGGATCAGTTCAAAGATCGGAGAATGAATGAAGCGGCGTTAGAAAGTAAGGTCACTCTGCTTTTTGTTTTGCGATTGAGTCAGAAAAAAAGCTTCACAGTTTGCTCCGTGTACTCTGATGGCTGGTAGCTGCTGTCACGTAGTAAACAAAGACGTTTTACTGGAGACGAAGGTCTAAATAGAGGAAGGATACTTTAATAATGTCACTTGTTACTTTCAATATGACCATGTTGACAAATTTAGACCTGATTCTGTATTACGCACCGTCTCCAAAATAAGCTATGTTTGCACTCTCACACCCCCCCAAACTCTAAATTTGTCCGTTTACTTGCCATTCCCAGCAGAGACCCCCTCCAGTCCGACCACACCAGCTGTGGTCCAGTTCCAGCTGGGCCTGTTCAGGGACGTGGTTCAAATCCCTGCTGGCAACCTGAGCTACCGCTATGCGCGGAGGCTGGCAGCGGAGGTCATACAGCGCAAGGTAACCACACCCCACCCAGGTGGGCTCAACTCTGATGCACCTGCCGTGTGGGATTATGGGATGTTTACACTCCTGAATGGGAAGCGACCTAAAGGAGCGCTAATTCCCAGTATAACATTCAACACCACCCTCTGATTGAAGACGGTGTGATAAAAACACAGCCTAACCCTCAACACAGTCCCACTTGGAAAATAGTGAGTCGCCCTTTCAGGCCTCGCAGTCGTCAGGAAGTGAGCTGTGATAGGTCAGCCTGTGTGTGGAGGATCGTGTGGGTTACTGGATGACTAAGTGTGGTTTTTAACCAGTTTCAATAACTGGTGCAGAGCTTAAAGGTCCATTCAGGTGCTTTCTGTAGTTTACAAACCTGTTTGCTGCTTTTAACTCTTTTAAATCTTCTAGTTCTCATTTGCTTTAGTTTGATTGGATCAGATCACATTTATCACTTCTGTTAAAATCAAACTTTATAGACATAGTTTATTCAGAATATGGGTCAGATTGTTATACAAAATGTCTTTATCATTTTGCTGAAGCTGTAGCTCAGGTTGTGAACTGCAGGTGTGTGTGTGTGTGTGTGTGTGTTACTGGTCGGCATGCTGCTTCAGGGGCTCTGTGGTCGACAAGAGTTGCAGAAAAGTTTCCAACCACAGCCGCTTTTTTTTCTGTAAAACACACACATGCAGGCTGTCACTCACACCAACACCCTCTTCTAATTTAGGCTTTACGTGTGGCAGCAGGTCAGGACTGCGGGTGTGTAAGCACATTGCTTTATCTTCACAGTGTTTTATCATCCAAACTTCACTGGAACAGTTTGAGTTTTTCATGCAGCAACATTTCATGTGAAAATTTTTTTTTTCTTTTTAAACGATGTTTGAAATACTTTCTGCAACCATGAAGCCAAACAGACGTTTCTACTTTTACTCAACGTGTCGCTTTAAGGAGACGTTTTGACCTGGAGATTTTCAATGCGTCCTGTTTTATCAGTTATAGAAAAAAAATGTTTTATTTGACATATTTGTAAAGGTTTTTAAAATATATATATAAAAATATCAGGTTAATACAGCAGATATACCTGAAAGGCTCATTTTCATGTATTGTCCCTACAGACTCCCTGCATTTAAGGAAAAGATGGACGTTTCTATCTGAAAACAAAAAGCGATGCACAACTGATACACTTAAAATATACACACTATGAAGACAAAGCAACACAACTACGCAACAAATAAAACAAAGCACATGGCGGTCTGTAAGCAGCAGGTGTTTCATTCTAGACACAGAGACAATATGTTGCGTCCACAGGTGGACAAGGAGAAATGGAGATTGGGGAGGATGTGGGGTCACCTTGTTGTCTCTTTGCTTCAGTGGGAATGAATCCTAACATGTCGCCGTGGTTTCCTCTTCAGGGATGTTTGTATTAATGTAGTTAGATCTCAAGATTAAGCTGATTATATATTTCTACTGTGCACTGAAAGGTGTTGTAAAGCTTGCTGTAGAATAAAAGGTTTTGCTGCGTCATTTAGGCGCCGGACTGCACCGTGGTGGGTGTCGGAGAGAAGATCTTGCTGTTCAGACATCAGCCCGCCTCTGAGCAGGTGCTGCAGCGCCTGACCGACTACGATGAGCTGCGCCACGGCGATCTGATCGAAGTCATCATCGCAGGTCAGAGGTTCACATGTTTGTGGTTTGGAGTGTCATCGTGCTTCAGAAGGTTTTTACTGTAAATGCTGCAGCGCGTTCGAATGCGTTGCTGCTACGACACGTTACTCGTTCCTGCTTAGATTTCTACAAACCGTGTTTGTAGAACACGTAGAAACTCCTCCATGTTTATTGAGCACTTCTTATCTCTGAGCATAACCAAAGCTGCTGAATGTCAAAGTGAAGCACAGTGGAGGCTCAGTGCTCACCCAGGAACTGGGAGTAAAGGAAACAAACCCATAAAGGTAAAAAGGATGGAAATACACAGAAATGCTTGTTGAACTGGTGACGCGCACTGACGACCACATCAAGGAAAACACGTGTTCTCATATTCTTCTCTACTGAATGATACCAGAGATAAATCAGTCGCAGCTGATTTATCTGATAAAGCGGATGTGTCCGTAAAGTTTTTATTACTTTAAATACCTACTCTCCACTAAGCTGAAGAATAAACTGTCAGTTCTATGCTGCAAAAACTAAAATCTAAGTAGATTAAACATCTCAAATCAAGGACACATTTGCCTATTTTTTTAAACGTAAGACAATTAATCTTACTTTAAAGGTTTTTAAAGATTTTTTTTACTTGTTTTAGGAATTCTTGACAGGTTAATGTTCCTTGAAATAAGATAAATTATCTGCCAACAGAAATTTGATGTTATTTCAAGGAAAATTAACCTAATTTTTGTAGTTTTATTCTTGTTTTTTAAAGCCAGTTTTTTAGTGTAAGCTTTCGATGCCGTGTGTGTAATCTTTCTGTCTCTTTCTTTACTTGACTCAGGATCAGCTTCTGTGACTGAGATGAGGATCCGTCCACACTCCCTGGTGGTCCATTCATATCGCACCCCCACCTTTTGCCACCACTGCGGAGAGATGCTGTGGGGCCTCGTACGGCAGGGTTTGAAATGTGACGGTAAAGTCGCTCAGTAGTCGTAATGCGAGCTTGTCGTGACATCGGCGCCTTTGCACATGTTCGGTAGTGAGATGTGAAGTGGCTTATTCTGTATTTTTCACCAGGTTGTGGCTTAGACTTCCATAAGCGCTGTGCTCTGCAGCTGCCCAGCGACTGCAGTCGGGTACGGCGCCAAGTTAGCACCAGTCTGTCGTTGTTCCCGCCACGACGACCACCTACACACTCGCTGTCCAATCAGGCGGGAGGCAGTCTGGAGGAGGTTAGCAAATACATCCGTGTAAAGTCGTGTAAACCAGACTCTCAAACACCACCGATGACTCTGGTTATGTGTCCTCGCCAGATCAGCACATGCAAACCTGCATCTCGGCCTCCATCCTGGGCGGAGGCTCCTGTCTGGCTGGGGGTCAGATACGGGGTGAGCAGCAGAGCTCAGGTCCCCCACACCTTCCACATCCACAGCTACACCAAACCCACCGTATGCCAGCATTGCCACCGGCTGCTCAAAGGCCTCTTCAGACAGGGCATGCAGTGCTCAGGTGAGGGGGGGGGGGGGGGGGGGGCCTCTGTTTGCCTGGTTTGGATCTAAAACTGCGAAGGTGTGATTGGACACTTAAAAAAAAATCACCAAGCAACAAGATAAATGTTGAAAAAAATGACAAGCAGGTAAAATTCATGTTTCACAAGTATTACCAAAACTTCCTAATTTAGCCACTTATTACATAAATATTCTCTTTTTTAAATTTATTTAACAGTTTTTATTATTATTATTATTATTATTTTGCGTCTTCCTTTTAGTTTGGTGTGCAAACACTCATCCACATGTGTTCACTCATGATGCTAAAAAACCAAACACATGAACAGATGAATTTTTAGTTCATTAATGAATGTTGATGCTGCTCACATGGGGGGTCATGGCTCTGAGCCCCTCCACACATGACATCCGCCCCCCTCACAGCCCCTCTGCTGTGTTCTCAGACTGCAGGTTTAACTGCCACCGGCGATGTGAGCCATTGGTCCCCAGAGACTGTCCCGGCGAGAGGAGGGTCACGAACGGGGACGGTGAGCAGCAGCACTGCTTTTTATTTTCTATTCCGCTCGCATCATGTTCTTTGAACCCCCCCCCCTCCCCCCTCCAGCTCTGTTGTTGTCATAACACGATGATGAAGCAGCGCTGATTCAGACCTCATTGCAGTTCCCAGAAATATCACATGATGATTAACATGATGAACAGATTTTATCATAATGTGAAATCATATTGTTAATCATATTAATGGAAAAAATAAAACGGCATAACATTTAGTTTTTTCCACATTATTTTAATTGATTAATGGAAAAAATAAAACAGGAAAAAAACAACATGTTATGCTATTTCTTTGATTGGAAGTTTGAATTTAAAGTAAACATGATGTTTCACTTTCCCAGAATCCTTAGCATCTGTTCACAGAAGCCCACCAGAGCCCGACGACGATGAATCAGAGCTCACCTGCCTGACGCCGGATGTCTCAGACGACGAGATGTCCGCCGATGGCGACTCACCGGCTGAGACTAGTGAGCTGCTAGAACAGCGAGAGCCGATGAGGTCAGGAGGTCAAAAAGTCGTGATGATGATTCAAACTTTCCTCTCATCCATCTCTTCAGTTTTTGGCTGATGCTGCCCTCTAGAGGCAGCAGTTATATCATTTTTTTCTTTATTTCAGTCCATGCTTCAGCAGCAACATCCCTCTGATGAGGCTGGTCCAGTCGGTGTATCACACTAAGAGGAGAATCGGCCGAGTTCTGAGAGAGGGATGGCTGCTGCATCACACCAACACAGACACACTGGTGAGAAACGCAGTCTGCTATGGGATGTGCCCATCATCTGTCCTCCCTGCGAACCAAAAATGATCAGATCTCATATGTTTTTTTTGTTATTTTATGCTCTTGTGCATAACCAGCACGTTTCTTAGGGAAACAAGTTCATCATTTTTCTGCTACTGGACTCACTAACTGTTCTTTCCCGCAGCGGAAACGGCATTACTGGATCCTGGACTGGAAGAGCATCACTCTGTACCAGAATGAGAGTAGCACCAAGTACTATAAGGTACAGTGTGTGTGTGTGTGTGTGTGTGATGCATGAAGCAGCATAAAGTCAACTGTTTGTCTAGAAACTAGTTTTCCAGAGTAAAGTTGGAAGAAAATGAATGTTTTGCAGGAGATCCCCCTTTCTGAGGTGCTGGAAGTTCGAGGCCCCTCCCAGCTGTCCGAGCCCCATTTGCCTGCGGACGGCGCCCACTCCTTCGAGCTGGTGACGGACGCGCTGGTGTTCTGCGTGCAGGCTGGCGCGGAGGGGCCGGCCTGGGAGAGCGCCATCGGTCAGGCCCTGATGCCTCTGCAGAGCAGCAGGAGAGCGAGTGAGGAGCCCCAAAGTGAGCAAAGAAGAAAGTTCCTATCTGTGTTGAAAAGAAACGACTTTTAAACGTTATTAAATTTGAATTATTGTGATTTACAGATAAAGATCAACATGGTGACAATGTGGTGAGTCCTACGTTTATATAAACTCTGGTAAGGATGGGTTTTCTGTCGCATTTCCATGTGCAGCCTGTTGATGCGTTTCAGGACATCAGCTCGGTGTATCAGATCTTCACAGACGACGTTCTGGGTTCAGGACAGTTTGGTGTTGTCTACAGAGGTAAGCCGACCATCACCTGCCGTCTGTCGCTCTGAAGTCCGCCGCTCTAATGAAAATCACTTCTCAGGTACTCACAGGAAGTCAGGTCGACCGGTTGCCATCAAAGTCATCGACAAGACGCGTTTCCCCACCAAGCAGGAGACGCAGCTGAGGAACGAAGCGACCATCTTGAAGGTTGTGACATGTCTCCGAGCTTTCATTAGTGACGTTACGTCCGATTGGCGTCTAACGCTCGAGGGGTATGTGTGTGTTTTGCTCAGAATCTCTCTCATCCTGGTGTGGTTCTGTTGGAGGGGGTGTTTGAAACGGTTGAGCACGTTTTTGTTGTCATGGAGAAGCTGCATGGAGACATGCTGGAGATGATCATGTCCAGCGAGAACGGCCGGCTCCCTGAACGCATCTGCCGCTTCCTGGTCATCCAGGTGAGAAGTCCCAGTGGGGGAAAAGCCGCCTCCTTTTTTTAAAAAGACAAAGTGATGAAGTTACTTGTAATTTGAAGCATTTATTTATCAAAGTAAGCAGTAGAAGAAGGAAAAAAAGCCGCCTGATGAGTTTAGTTCAGTTACTTCCTGCCTGAAGTCAGATTTTCGCTGCTGGTTTGCAGATCCTGGAGGCTTTGCGCTACCTGCACTTTAAAAACATCGCCCACTGCGACCTGAAACCTGAAAACGTCCTGCTGGCCTCTGCAAACCCCTTCCCCCAGGTCTGCATCTATGCTGTTCATAAGACGAGCTGCCAGCTCTCCGCACAGTTCAGCTAATCCTCCGTGCGCCACAGGTGAAGCTGTGTGACTTCGGCTTCTCTCGCATCATCGGCGAGAAGTCCTTCCGTCGCTCGGTGGTGGGAACCCCAGCCTACCTGGCGCCCGAGGTGATCAGAAGCAGCGGCTACAACCGCTCTCTGGACATGTGGTCTGTCGGCGTCATCATGTACGTCAGCCTGAGCGGCACGTTCCCCTTTAACGAGGACGAGGACATCCAGCAGCAGATCACCAACGCCGCTTTCATGTACCCTCGCCAGCCGTGGGCCTCCATCTCACTGGAAGGTAAAGCTGAAGCCGGGTTTAAGGATGACGTTCCCATCTGTGCTGATTAGAATAGATGAAATACTGAGATGTTTTCTCTCATTTCCTCCCCAGCTGTGAGCCTCATCAACAACCTGCTGCAGGTGTCTGTGAGACGCAGGTTCACTGTGGGAAAAGCGCTGGGACACCCCTGGCTGCAGGTTGGACGCTTCACACTCCCGCTAGCTGCTGGTTTTGCTCACGTGCAGGCTAATGATGTCCCCCACAGCCAAACATAGTTAGCTTAGCATGAGCTGCCTTCGCATTGTGCTCATTAGCATAAATTCTGCACATATACGTCAAGCTGAAGGTGCAGAATTATTCTAAAGTCTCCAGTTATTTAATTTTTTCCATTATTTTGCTGGTGATTGATGAAGCGTTTTGGCACCAAAGTTTTCCATCCATTTATCAATTTTTTTTCTTTTTTTGTGTCTTTCAAATGACCAAAATATAAAACTGCATGTAGATTTAGGAAAAGATGCATTTAGCTAATGTTTTTCTTTAATTTACTATATTTTTATGCGGTAATTCAACACACAGAAACGTGTTATTATTTGTGTTGCCAGTCCTGTTTAAATAGTTTCTATATAGTTTGAAGGATCGTGATGGATTGTGTTTTGCTGTTTGCGCCACGCTTATCCACCTAAATGCTGTGCGATCAGGTAAGTCAGACATGGTGGGCGGCTGTAGCTCAGGATGAAGGACGGTTGCCAACCGTAAAGTCAGCGGATCGATTCTTGGCTCCCCCCGGTTACATGCTGAAGAAAACACTTAAGGTGTAACATTAGAAGTGCCATCAGGTTGTGTGTGTGTGAATGTGACGTACAGAGTAAAAGTATTGACTGGTTAACTTATGCCTACAAAAGAGCTTTATAAGTACCGTCCATTTACCAAACATACAAGATAAATGTAAACGGTAAATAATGTGGCATATTTGACATTTTGGCCCACTGTATTATTTTTTATATATTTTAGTATTTTTACATCAGCAACATGTACTAGGAGTACTATGTTTGTTCTAGTCATCACTTTCATGGCTTCTCTGACACAAGCAGTCTTACTTAATGCACACTCGGATCTTATAACCACCTGGTTTTTTTTATCCTGCAGGATTTCCACCTGTGGTGCGACCTCAGAGAGTTTGAGCTGAAGATGGGCTGCAGGTATCTAACACATCCAGGAGAAGAAGAGTTCTGGATGCGCTATGTTCAGGAGAGGGGGCTGAGCTTCCCGTCCCATCCGTTTGGACCCTGACAATGATCCCGACTTGTGATCACAGCAAAGAAGATAAAGGTCTGTGCAGAACTAGAACCCGCTCAGAGGTTCTTATTGAACGATTGTGGACAGAAAAGGGACACGTCTAAACCGCTTGGATCAGAAAAAACAACACAAACAACTGTTGTTTATTAATATATTTTCCTTTTTTTATTCCATCTCGAGGTTTCTGAAATGTAACCCTTTTTGAATGTAAGTTTTTGTGGCGTCAGCGATGACGAAGAGGCTGAACTGAGGATGAGGGGAAGAGGAGAATGAAGCACAGCTGAAATCAAATAGCATCCAACATGCTCGGGCGAGTCGACTTGTACCAATCATCATGTCATTGTAAAGAGATCAAACCTCTGTGTGGTTCCTCACTCACACAGGTTCCACATTCAGTATCAATTCTTTTATCCACAACTTTCCTGACGTCCTGTCTCTCACCGCGCGACATCTTTCTCCACCTGTTTGCGCTCCTCCTCCTCTTTACAAGTTTGACTTTAGCGGAGTTTGGACAGAGAGGAGAAAGGTGTGTGGATCGCTCTTTCTGCCATTAACAGTTTCTCTTTCTGAGTTCTTCCCCGAGTCATTATCAAGCCACGCCTTGTCTTTGAATTTACCCACACTGCTTTGCTGCCTCTTTGAATATTAAGTATAGGTGCTCTCATTCATCCTCCTTTTATTCCTGAGTTTCTTACGGCTTTAAGATGCTTTAAGACTGCTGTGGCAGTTGTCTTTGTTACAGTGAGAAGCTTCGGCATTACGTTGCCTTAGTAACACAATAGCACCTCACTCGCTTTACTTGTTAACAGGCTCCCGCGGACGCCGTTTGAGCTTCAGTAGGATTTAAGGACGAGTCAATGACTCAAAGGCAGCATTTCTAAACTTCAACATAGCATGCATCTGCACAAATACACAACCAACCAAGCCAACTGACCAACCAGCTTTTTTTTATCATGTTCTCTTCTTTAATTACCCTTCTACAAAAATAATAATCAGAGAGGAGAAGAGCAGGAGGCTTTGCTCAGAAGCAACGCTCTCATCGTTTCCTCATGGCAGGTATAGTCTATGTATGCTGCGTACATAAAATCAGTGCAATAGTTGGCAAACTCTGCTTGAAGGCCAGTCCCAACACAGTTTGTAAGATCTGAGCAAAGTCTTCTGCACTTTTCCTCTCTAAGCCGTGTTAAAAGGGATGGAAGGAGCGGGGAGAAGCGGAAAGATAGTTCAGATTTGAGAGAGGAAAAAATGATAAGAACAAAGCATGAAGGAGGACAGTGGAAGGGTTTAACATTGCTCTCTCCAAACAGGAGAAATAGAAGCTGGGGAGGAGGAGGAGCGGCTAGGTTTATAAGTCGCTCTCTCCATAGAGGGCGCTGGAGAAGGAGATGTAGTCCAGGGCGCCTTGGGGGGCTTCAGGTCCGATGTACCGGGTCATGCGGCTGATGCAGTACTCTGCCTGCTCGGGCGGCAGCTCCCTGCGCAGCTCGTCCACCGTGATGTAGTTCTGCAGAGCAGGAGGCGAGATGCCGTTTATACAGACAGAACGCTCACAACACTAATCTGTCCCAAGCCGATACGTCCACACAGGACTCATTTACTCACATCCCCAGCTACGTGTCCCCTTAAGACAAAAGTAACTAAAAGCAAAAAGTAACTCGGTGAAGATGTTCTTTAGAATAATGGTGTTTAAACAGGTTTGTTTCTGTTTTTTTTAAGCTGTATCTTTGCGGCTTCATTTCTAATTTCACAGCTGACTGCACATTCATTTACAGTATGGATGGTGTATAGAAGACAAATCACACTGCTGTCTGGTCTGCGAGCTGCTTCTTCTGGAAATAATCTTTATCCTTAAAAATACACATCTTCGTTCTGTATTACTGTCAAACTCCAGCTGCGCGTCCACATGCAGCCACTTCCTCCTCCCTGACCTAACCGGGCCTGTTCTAGTCAGAAAGATGTCGGTGGTTGTTGTTGTTCGGGGGTGCACTTAACCGGATTTGTCTGCTCACCTTGTCTGAAGCCAGAATCTTAAAGGAGGCCATGACTTGTTCTGCGGTGTCGGTCTCGGCGGTCTCGCGGGTCATGAAGTCGATGAAGGCCTGGAAGGTCACCACGCCGGTGTTGTTGGGGTCCACTAGAGTCATGATGCGGGCAAACTCTACCTCACCCTGTCAACAGACATCATTAATGATACATTTAAACGTCTTTAAATGGCACAATATAACTTATTTATTATTCCACATATAAATGTAATCTACTTTATGCGTTAGATATATGTATATATATGACGCGCTTGCTGGACTGACCAGATCGTAACCCATGGAGATGAGACATGCACGGAAGTCGTCTGGGTCCATCATGCCGTTTCTCTTCTGCAAAGACACAAAACGGGTTTAGTTCCAGTTAAGGAAGAGGAGCAGGAGACTTCGCCTCAGAGCTTCACCCTGTCGAAGTGGTTGAAGGAGGCGCGGAACTCGTTGAGCTGCTCCTGGCTGATGCCCTTCGCATCGCGGGTCAGGATCTGGTTCTCAACCTCGTTGATGGTTCTGGCGATGGTGGTGAGCAGCTGCTCCCAGCCCACACGGATGTGCTGCAGCAAACGGAAGCGAAAGGGATTCAAAGTGGGGAAAAAAAAGAGGTGGAAGGCCAGCCTGTCGTCATGGCAACAGTTCAGGTCACTGCACCTCCATGGTGTAGTTGGTGTGCTTGTTGTCGAAGATGAGGGACTCCTGGCTGAGCTGGTGGTCTCCTTCCAGCTTGTCGATGTTGGATTTGTAGTTGATGATGTTCTGTTCGTACTGCTTCAGGCTGTTCATCTGTTCCTCCAGGGAGCCGGCGATGTCCACGGACACATGGCTGATCTCCTGCACAGCCAGGAAACATGGAGCTGTCAAGTCGTGGCACCATTAAGAAGCTCATTTGTGCTTCATGTGCAGAGTTGATGCTCTTGTGTGATTTCATGTATATTTATTTACGTGTCCTGTTCATAGTTTGACATCTGAATTAAACTTTTAAGACAGATCAGTTTGTTTCCTTGTTTTTTGTGGTGTTTGGTTATAATTCTCACAGGAGATATGAAATGTTAGAACATCTTCCCAGGTGAAAATTCTGCTACAGATATATTTATCTGTAGCAGTCTGACCAGCGGAGGAGAAAGCTGTGGATTGCCTCTGACAGACTTGTACCTCCATCTTGGTTTGAATCCAGGGTCCAATGATGTTGGCCTGTGCAGCAAACTGGCGCCTCAGCCTCTCATTGGCCTGCTGTCGGGCCACCTCCTCCTGGAGCATTTGGTCTCTGAGGGGCACAAGGTGCTTCACCTGCACATGAAATGTACACCAAGTCAGTGTTCATAGTTTACTAAACGTTCAGGGATTGTATTTAGGAAGTGGATATGTTAACTTGGTGCACACTGGTGTGCTGCAGGTCACAGAAACCTGAACGTTACCGTAAAACTTAAAAGCAATGTTCCAGTTTATTTATTTATTTTCTCTCCTGATTCCTGTTGAATATTTTTATATTTTCGCAGGTGGTTGGATGTTTCCCGCTCCGCCTGCATTGAAAGACTTGCGTGCAGTTGTTCTTATTTCCCCTGAGATGAATCGAGCGCTCTAACCTAATGTATGCCACTATTTCTGGCCCGGCGCTGGTCATGTACCGTCTCTTATTTATAGCCAAGTGACCAAATGCAGCGCACAGAGAGACACAGCACTGGTTTACATTCCTGTTTGTCAACTTTAACAAGAAATGAAATCCGATTTCAAAAGTTGATCCTACTCTGTGCTCGATCTGCAATCCATAACTATTATTCACATGTCTCTACTGGGAAGAGTGGAATTGCACTCACAGTGTCCCACTTAGTGCTGATGTCCTGCGGGCTCAGGTTGGTGTACGGGTTGATTCCGGACAGCTTGATGCCATAAGTCTGGGCGATCTTCAGGATCTCATTGTGGATGCCCATGGTAGCCATGCGCTCCTTGTCGGCCTCGGGCAGAGTGGCCTTGAACTGGTCGTGAGCTGTGATCAGACTCTGGAAGAACGAAAAGAAGGATGAACGAGACAATGAAACAAAGAGTTGCATAAATGTGGACTTATATGTAGTTCTATACATGAATACATGCGTCATTCTGCACTGGACAAGTAAAATAAACCTGTGAAAGATTCCTCCGAGTCTAATAACACAGTGACATTAGTGGAAGTGCAGACTGAACATCCACATGTTCGGGTGAGAGGCAACACCTGGATCTCCTCAATGCTGTGGACAATGAACATGTCCTGCAGGTCCTCCATGGCTCCGTCCATCCAGTTGTTGAAAGGTGCAGCCCTCTTAGCGAACTCCAGGTACAGCTGGTCGATGGTCTCCCACAGCTTCTCCACACGCTGCAGTCGGACACAGATATGGATCATATGGATGTTAAAGGACATCAATTACAAATCAATCATTTAAAAATCAGCTCATGTGTTGTTTACCTCCAGGGAGTCCCTCCTCTTCTGGGTGAGGGTGCCCAGGTTGTCCCACTGGTCACAGATGCCCTGGCAACGGGCATTGACTGAAACAGCATCGTGGTAGTCCAGCTCACTGCAGGAGAGAAAAATAGAGTTAGTCCGTTAATTAAAGTCACTGTGATCATGTAAAAAATAACTAAATTCAGCTCATATCACTTCTTCCTGCCACAGAAGGGTCATCTGAGAATTTCTCTCTTTTCCAGCTTTGAAGCACCGATAAATTAGGAGTGGATCGCATACATATTCAGCTCTACAGACCTCCGCGTCTGAATATATGACTTCAACAAGGTGTCGCGTCTTACTTCAGCTCCTGAGCGATGGCGGCGATCTGCTCCACTCGGTCCTGGTGAGCGGCGAGGTCGCTCTCAAAGGCCTCGTGCTTCCTCATCAGGGCTCTGATCTCCATCAGAGAAGCTGACTCGTAGTCCTTCTGGGACAGAAGCTCCTCCTTACCTGAAACAAATCGTCCCTTTTACAGATCTGGGTTGAAAGATTATGTCAGAATTGAGTGAAGTAAAGTGAAGTCATGGAAGTAAGATGTGGGAGAAATAAAAGGTTAATATCCAGCTGTGTTTCATATTCTATAAGTAACCAAAACAAATAAACATGTGGGAACGTAACAGAGAAATTCTCCACCAGCAGGAGGTTGTTATTCTACCAGGGCTGTAGGAAAATATCAATATCATAATATTTTTTAAAAGACAAAATATCGATATGCAAAAGAACTGTATCGGTCTTTTTATGAGCACATTTTCACTTATGAGGCAGATTTTAATTTCTTTATTCATCTTTTTCACAAAGTTTTTTAAAATAAAATGATTTTTTTCTGTTTTAGAAAAATAGACCCCCCCCCTTAGTTCCTTATTAGTAAGTTTCTTTCTATTCTACTTTCTATTAAATTATAGTAAAGAAAATTAGCAATTTCTCGCCTTGTTTACAGCATTACAATATATCGCAATATATAGTATCGTTACCCCTGTATTGTAACACACATAATATCAGGTTCTTGCTGACACTCCTATATTCTACTGGACTAGTTGTGTATTTCTAGTACATTCCTCTAGCGGCCCCACCTCCCGTCCAGGCCTCATGCATGGCGCACTTCTGCTTGAACTTCTCGGCCAGGTGGTCGAGTCTCTCCAGACGACGAATCTCAGTCAGCAGCCACTCCTCATAACCTTTCTCCACCTGCTCCAAACCCTTCCAAGCATTGGCAATATCCTGGAGGAGAGGGAGAGATTTTATCCATTTAGCTCATTTTCCCACCTGCTAGAAGAAATGTAAAGATTTGGAGGCTGAATGTGGACTAAAAAGGTTTCAGACAAGCGATCCTGTGTTGCAGGACGGACTTGAGTGTGTGAAGAAGCCACGTGTCCACACAGTGTTATTCTGGCAGGGGAGCGTTATATCCCACTGTTCCATAAAAACACTTCCACTCAGTCAGGGTTAATTGCACATTGCAGAAAAACATTGCAATTCGATTAGAAAAAAAAACACGAGCACTGCCAGCAACGTTTCCGTGTCCAGACAATCTGGTCCTGCAGATAATCTGCTCAGTCAGAGGGATCATTTCTGCCTGACGTCATACCAGTTCAATTTAGGATGGATATGTGGAAACTTCCTCTACTCAAAACTCTACAAGATTATTTTAGATAAAGATTAAATAACACCAGGACCTTTGTAAAAGTTTGAATAATTCCAAGTACAAAAGCCCAAACACACACACACACACACACACACATGCACAAAAGCTGTGTGCATGGTCTGTTTCTACTTTCAGGGAAAAGAGCTTTAAAAGATGCTGCGTGGACACAGTTACAGAATGAAGTGCAGCTCTCATTTTTATTTAAAAAATAGCGACTGCACTTTTCTCCTCAAGATTTTATCTGACAGCTGATGAGAACATCAGAGGCTTGCATCTTTATTTTTCTAGTTTCACACTTTTCACGGTTTTGGGAGAAAGTGACGGAAAAAGCAGCGAGCGACGGAGCAGTTCGGCTCACCGACACCATCTTGCCCTCAGAGGGCATGAAGGCAGGCCTGTTGCTCAGTCTCAGTTTGGTCTGCAGGGTGTTAAAGTTGATCTCCAGCTGGCATTTCTCCTGCACACGTGGAGGCTTGTGGACGCGGCGGTAGTCACGGAAATCTTCCAGTTTCTGCTGCATGGCCCGCATGGTCTGCTCCGCCACACGGTTCTCCAGCCAGGGGATGGTGCGCCGGATCCACTCCAGCAGCTGCATTCAAAATAAAAAAAGTTTCTATAATGTTGTGTGTATACATGTTTTCCTGCCATGTGATGCTTTTTATTAAAATCCTTTTGTTGGGACTAGATGAGTACAATAAAGACTGTGGAGCTTTAGATCCGCATGCCAACGTGTGTGTCAGCGGTCATAAAAACTTTAATGTAACTGACTTTCAATATTGGATTTGGAAAGAAAGAAATAAGCCCCAGCTAATCCAAAAGGTACTTTAGTAGTTTTAAAAGTACATTTTCATTGCTCCCAGTATTTACAGTTGAATGCTGACCTCATCTTCATCCTTTTTAATCCCATTGTTGTTTCAAAAGGATTTTCCAGTTTAATCCAAAAAAGTAAATTTAGTTAGATAACCGATAATAAGAAAAAAAAAGTTTTAAAATACAAAGACTTTGCAGATTTCAGATGCTTTAGAGCCGAGTCATGCTGGGTCAGCAGGATTCGCAGTAAAACTTTAACCCGGGGAGTTTTACAGTACAGATGTGGTTGCTATGGTTTCTCACCTCGCTGGCCAGCTTCTCATACTCCTCCATTAGTTTCTCATTCTCCTGATTGACAGCCAGCACCTTGCAGATACGGTTGGCAGCTGTTTCAGCCTGAGATGGAGAAACGGGTTTAAAAACAACAAACCTTCATTCCGCTTTCACTTTGGTTCAGGAGGATCTATAGGTTTTATTCTCGGAGCTCAATCCCCGGCTGTTAAATGTAGAACACTGCTCGACCTGCTCGGCTCCAGCGAAGGCATGGTAGAAGCAGGACACGTAGGTCATGATGGCCTTCTCATCTGGTTTGGGTGTGTTAACAATATCTGAGGAAGTAGGGATAAGAGTTAGGGATTAATATATAACGACAAAGAAACCTTATAATAACATTTTAGTTTCTTATATTCCGTAAAGCAGAGCTGATGTGAAATATTATCTAAATGAGAAAAATCTTGATGAAAATGAGACGCTTCATAAAAAACATACGTTTTACAGAAAATGAGCAAAAGAACAAAGAATATTAGATTTGCTTGTGTATTTAAGCCATTTGATAAAAACTACAACATGTCAGAACCCTTTGATTCAATAGATGCTTTTAACGGATTTTGTATGTTTGTTGTTTTAGGCAGATGCTGAAGAAGGATGTGTGGACCTCGTACCATCTGCCGCTTTTATTTTAAGCTGCTGCAGTCTAAGTTATAGGTGGTTGGTAGCACGAAGGGAAAATAAAAAAAAGAGTTCCTGCTCAGATTTGCTGTGTCATGATTTTTTTTTGCAGCCTCACCCTCAGCGTCAAGCATCTTGGGGATATCCAAGAACTTCTCAGCCACCTCAAAGGCAGTGTTCAGGTTCCCAATGGGGTCATCCTGAAACAGAGACAGTCGCCATCAAACACCTAAGACCATGTTTGAGTTGTTGTAACATTAAAAATGTACCTCTGGTTCAGATTTTCATGTCAATGATGACAACACCGAGCTCGAATGAGGGCAAAGAAACATAAATGAGATTTGCACAGCAGCAACAATTCATCCAGATCAGTTTTGAAGCAGCATTTCAGCTTTGGGTTGTCAGGATGTCGCAAACAAATAAATACTAAATATGCCATTTTCAATTCTGTTTTTTCAAGCTCAGTAAAAAACAGTTTAGAGGATGTAATCTGACTGCATGCAGGACTGAAATCTGATTCAAAATGTTACGGCTGCTCGTCGTCTCACTCCAAATATGAGACTTACAAGACTGAATTTAGTTTGACTCAGAGTTCAGTATGTGTTTGTAAAACTACAAATATATAAAAGATCAACTGTTTTTGGAAAAAAAAAAAGTAAAAAGTATTTTCACAAAGTTTTACTTAAAATAAAATAATTTAAAAAAATATCAGGATGGCTGTATTAACACTGAATAAACAAAGCAGTAAATAGACCAGAATAAAAGCCTAAAACTAGGGGGGTAAAGACGGGACAGGCCACCTTTCTCAGTTTGGAGTAGTCAATAAGGTCAGGTCTGTGTCTGTGGATGAGGGCGCACAGGGCCAGTCCATCCTTCCAACTGAGCCGTGAGGAGAGGAGACAGGGAGGAAAAGCAGAGAAAAGACAAGATGAGAGAAAAGGAAAGAAACATGGGCGAAAAGGGAGACGGTGTAGTGGTGTTTAGGAGCGATAAGGAACAAAGAGGGAGCAGAAAAGCCAGCGACAAAATGAAAGAGTGAGCATGTGCAATTCACGCTCAGTGATTGCAGTTTCCTGTTGATGCCGCAGTTGGGCGTTGCAGACCAACCTGATGTGGAAGTTCTGCACATTGACGTTCCTGTAGGGGGCGGTCTTCCTCTGGCACCACAGCAGCAGACCCTCCTTAGCAGAGGTCTCTGGAAAAGATGAGGAGGGTTTTTATTAAAAATAATTCCCACAGAGAATAAGAGTTTCATGAAGAAAAGACTTGGGTTAGGATACGCTTTGGATGTGAGAAGACAATACAAACAACCATATCAGGAAAGAAACTGGCATCAAGGTTTATTTTACAAAGCGGTATTAAACTTTATCTGTAGATAAACATTTTAGCTCGGAGGGTGCTTACACACACAACCGTTTCCTTCTCTGGTGGATGAGGAGACGTGATGAGAGATGAAACTAAATCGATAACAGAAAGACTAGAAAGTATGAAAAAAGCATGAGCTTGTTGAAGGACAAAGCAAACACTGTCCGTAACCAAGAATTCATGGTGAAGTGATGGATGAATAAAATAGCAGCAGGTGAAAATGCAGTCCAGGGAAATAAGATACGATGCAGGTGGGATTACTTAAAGATGATTCACTGCACCAGATTCATTAAATAGACTAAACTCCAAGAGGATGCAGCTTGTTGTAAACAACAGATTAACTGCATGTCAACATCACGTTAAAAAATGTATAAATAAATGGGATAAATATTATTTAAATCTTATTTATTCATATTTATTAAATATTATTATATATAATTAAATATACTTTATTCAATAAATATTATTATTATGATTATTTATAAGTCTAAATCAGTTGAATAAATATTTAAATATTATTTATTCATAATTATTTAATATTATCTATTCAATAAATGTTATTTATTTATAAGTCTAAATAAGTGGAATAAATATTATTCCATCATTTTATATTTGAAGATTCATTTAAAACTGGAGGCTCCTTCAATGACAATTGTAAAAAAATTCCCGCAATAAAATAAAAAGCAGTCATTCACAACATGCTTTTCCATTTAAAACAGAATAATCTGACATGCTGGAAAACTGCTTCTTGCCAGGAGTCAGATGTAAATATAAAGTTTTATTTGTGACTGATGGACGTGAGGATCCAGTCAGCATCCGGCGTAACTGGGCATGCAGGAAAGAAATGCATAAAACTGTTAGTCTGTGACAAGTTCCACCAGTGTGCACACACATAATCACACACCTATTAGTTCTTTGCTAAACGCAGGATAAAAATAGCCTAAATAATTATTCATACCAGTATAATTATTTTTCATACCAGTGCATATACATGCTCACACACCTTCCACAGAGATGTCCTGGATGGCGAAACGCAGGATGATGGTCCAGATCATACCAAGGGTCATCTTCACATTACCATCAACAATTTCTGCAAAGGCAAAAACCACATTAGTGCTCTTAGCGAAGCAGAAAATACAAAGATTAGTTCTATCTACAAGCTCTGTGACGTTACTAAAACACGTTTGACTGTTTGATAACTGCTTCAGATATAAACTGTATTTTAAAGCCTGAGGAAATCCTGACTGATCAGTGAGGAGAATTGGAAGTCACATAAAAACTATGACTTGCTGCTTTTGAAGTGCTGTGAATGCAGCACAAGCACATTTCTCTGCATGTTTTCATGGCTCCACACCAAAGAGTTTCTACCCCACTGACTCCTTAATGACATTTAGATTCGGAGGGATTAAAAGGAGAAACGTCAGATTAAAAGTGATATTTTAAAAGGGTTATAATATCTCTCCTCTGACGTTAGTACCATCACTTTGCACTGGACTGGAGCTATAGGAGCAACTAAAGCCGCAGCGTTCTGGGTGAAAAACACGTTGTATTTTTGGTGCATGTAAAGAACCGAACCCACATTGCAATGAGCTATTACATCCTGCCAACACTTGTAGCTCAGCTTCCAAACATCACATTATGTATTTACTCAATACATGCGTACAGGCTCATTTGGCAACGACTAAGCGGCTGTCTCGTGTTTGACCTTGCCAATGACAGAATCCCATAAAAAGTGGTGCAACACCATGTTTAGAGTGATTACAGCCAGTTGTGTAACTCTTAATTTTATTAACTTTCTGGAAAAAACATTTCAGGGAAGAGTATTCCCACAGGTTCACCTCTGTTACAATGCACCAAAAATATGGTTAGATTCCGAATTAAAGATGAGATTGCTGAGTTTCACTTTCACCAGCCTGCATGCAGGTAAAGTACTAACAGCTACCTACTTTTCTAAAAAAGCTCACTGTAGGAGGACAGAGATTTCAGAAGTGCTTAATAGTTTGAAACACAAATATTTTAGTTTTTTAAAGCAGCTTTGCTATTTCGGCTGCTCTTAAACATGGAGAGTTTTAGCTTTAACTTCCTAAGATGTGATAATCTGGCTTCATTTCAGATTATTTGGGGTCAGGACGATATAATTTCAGAATAAGTATAGACTATATACACACGTTAGAGTTTTTGTATGTTAAAGATATTTTTAGCATATTTTATGCCAATATAAATGTAATTTTAAATAAAAGATTCTCTTTTAATATCAGCATGTCAGTGATTGTCCACGCTTGTGCACAACAGGTCCCAGAATCATAGTTCAGCGTTATGGGGGAAATATGAGGAGGTTAAATGTAGAAATTCTGCATCAGCCTCTGAGACACACAACATTTTACAATTAGGCAGCCATTATGTTTAATCCTGCATTTACTGAGAGGCTTTATGAATTTATTTTATTTTCTGAATCACCTTTGTCCGACTTCACTTCACAGCTTTGCCTCTGCTGTGTCCTATCTAGTATTGTCCACTATTCAGTCTCTTACTTATAATATCAGTTATCTGACACACACCTCCCCTTTTCCCCCAGTGAGGCACAAGCTCCCTTGGTAAAGCATTTTAGATCATTTTCATGTATATAATATTTTAATCACAGAGTACTTCAAGTGAATAAAGCAGCAGAGAAAGAGGTTTAATACTTCTAAATACTTCTGCGGCTGTGTTAGTGTTGCCTTCACTGGCCTTGCAGAGGCAGGAAAAGAGCCTTCATCACCATGCTCATCAGGCTCATGCTGACTTTCTCCTATTGCACTTTTTTCCTTTCAAAATGAGGTAAAAATACATTTTTGTTTCCCTGAAATCAAACTAAAAACTCAGAAGGTTGTGTCTACTTTCAGTTTCAGTCATCTGGTGCTGAAAATCAGGCCATGGAAGAACAAGCACGCAGTGTGTGTCCAGGATTTGTTCATTTAAACAGGAATATCATGCAGCATAAAGAGATGTGTTGGTGTAGGCAGGACTCTCACCCTCTGCACCAATAGACACCAGTTTGACCCCCTTGCTGCAGATGAAGTCCAGAGCTTTATTCACGTTGGCAATCTTATGGAAACGCATCTTGCCTTTGTCGGGTTTGGGCAGCCTCTCACCTAAAAACAAGCAAGGGAATCAGTTATATGCTCACCTTGTGTTGGTTGGCTTCATTTGACCTGCAGTTGCTTTAATATTTAGTTTCTGAGCTGCCGTTATTACTTTTGCTACCAAATAAATGTTCATCATGCACAACAGCTCTGTTCCTAAACAGAAAACGTGTGTGTGTGTGTGTGTGTGAGATGCACCTGATATGACCTCCAGCAGCAGCATGAGCTTGAGACCATTTCTGAAATCCTCCTCAATGTTCTCAATCTGTGTCCCAGCTTTCCTCAAGTGGGAGTTACACCAAGCTGTGAAGGTCTGGGAGGGAAACAAGGCGATGCAGGGGATTACAAGATTACACGTATGTGATTTTCCCGACACACACACTTACAGCTCAGAACCAGAGCAGGAAACAAAACATGGTACACGTGGTTGGGTGAAAAAGCTGCGGAGCAAAGCTTAAACTGTCCCTCTCAGTTTGTGAGTTTGGTGTGTGTGCTGGCAGCGAGACATTTATCAGAGTTTGACAGCTTCTGTTTACTCATCAGTCCTGAGCGGCTTCTGGCTCAGAACATCCTCATGTTAGCTGACAGTCCGTGTGACCTGGATTTTGTTTACCAGATGCAGCCGGAAAACAAATGACAAATGGATTTTCACCCACAGAAAACCGTTAGAGCTGGTTAGTAAATCTAGCATGGAAAAAAATGGACAAGGCCAGCTAAAGTGTTTTCAGACCATTTAACCATCATCTGGTTTTAGGTGCCTTCTACTGGTTTCTTCCTGTATATAACTCAGTGTGAGACTGGTTCTGTGTTAGTGTCCTACAGTTTGGTTTTATTTATCATTTATTTATTTTAGTTTTATTTGTTTTTAATCTATTTTTCTTTACAATTGTTAATTGTTTGTATCTTTTCTTTTAGAAGCAACGAACAATTATTTCATTCTATTATTCATTGCTTGTCGCTTTGGTTGATGTTTGTACAGCTTTTGTTGCAACAACAGTTGCTTTAAATGTTTTTATTAATAAATAAAGAGAGAAAGAAATAATCTTACCAGCTGCAAGCATTTCATCTGAAAGTTTCTCACATTCTTATCAGTAGAAACTCAGCTGGAGGTTCAGACATAGACCTTCTGTTGCTATTCATTAATCTGTCAGATAATAAATGTGACCCTCCCTTCCAGCCTAATGCCCTCTGGAAAAGACTTGCACTTCAGACTAATCTATATTTTTCTGCATCCATATATTCTGACCTCTTGCCCACATGCTGATGCCACCATCACCATGTTTGCACATTAAAAGTTACGGAGGTGCTTTCCTTCTTGCTACACAAACATACACACAGTCCTGCCTTTCAATATCAAGTCAGACTAAATGAATCTGCATCTTGGACAGAACGAGGAAGTACCAGAGCTCATATATCACCATGTGTAAAAAGTAAATACTCACGTAAGTAGAATATTTGTGTCTTCCTTTAAATAAATGATAAAATAGCACGAAGCACCCAGACAGCTTTGCTTTGTCGTGTTGAAGGATTGTGTGCAGAAACGTGAACTCTATTTTTAACTGATCCTGAGACATAAAATGTTAAATATTTGAAGAGGTCTGAAAATCTTTCACTCGTACTAGTGATGAGCTAAAGCCATTTTTAGCTTTTAACAAGGGTAGGTGTTGCATATCTTACTTTAGAAACAATTTGTTCATTAGGTAATGGAAGTGTGTGTGCGGTGCTGAATGCTAGTCAGCGCCTGAAAGCAGCACGATGGCGGGGTTTGGCACGTAGGAGACCATTTAATTGCTTCCATCAGACCATTCAATCAATCACTGAATCGAATTCTGAGAGGCTTTCGTTGTGTTTAGCGAGAATGTGAAAGCAGGACGTGTGTGTTGAAACTCGTGCTGTTACTGTAGAGCTGACATTTCGCCAGAGTTAGAGGATTGTGGGGGTGTTGAAGCTGAAAAAGTACATGAGCTGAATAACTAACTGCAGATGAGAGTGTGGGTGGAGTGAGGCACACAGTAGCTTTAAATTAGCAGCAAGGATTTAGTAATGGAGCAGTACGAATCTGTCCGTCCAGCGTGTGGGTGTATGTCTACACCTATATTTCCTTCCTTGTCCAACATCTACAGCTACGTGAGAAAAAGCAGAAGAAACAGTCGAGTCATTGAAGAGGAAGAAAAGAAATGTGTGTGTTAACAAGCAGGTGGAGATAAAAGCGAGTATTAGTGCTTTCTACATGAAATGTAGAGCCGACGTAATGTCATTAGTAGATGAGACAACTAATTTATATAATTAACACTCAAGCCCACCAACATAAAAAATCCTCTTTTTATGTTTCATATAAACTTATCAAACAAATACATTTATTGTCAGCATTTTACTGCAGGATTAAACATTTTTTCAGCTAAAAAGTGTATTTTTTTCTGTCATTTGCTTGAGAACAACTGTATTTGGATGAAATACAGCAAAATAAAGGTGTCATTATACTCGTATTACCACACTAACAAGACTTTATGAAAATGAATATGTTAAAGCAGGTGTGTTTGCCTGATTCAGCTCATTTACTTAGTTATGTTAGTAGAAGCCACAACACATTACTGTGTGTGCAGTATCGTTTTGGTTTCCATCACAATATCTGAGGAGCAAATTGCTTTTAAGGAAAAACGAGTCTTTAGGTCTCTAAGGGAACAACCTGTATTGAATTTCATGATTATAGGATTCATGGTTTCCCCACCAGGTGGCACCTTATGCACCACAAAAAAAATTATATTTTTGGCTACATCTCTGGAATTATTTGACCTCAAATAAAGACAAATGAAAGGTCATGACCTCATGATGCATCCTGTCCTGACGTCAAACCAGGTGGAGCTTTGTGACTGAATATGTGCTTCTGGCGGCATAGGCCTTGTTTACCCGTCTGCATGTAAAGTCCTGTCCATATTTTAGGTTTACATGTGAAACCACCAGTGGGTTACATTGTTTTAAATATGTTTTTAACAACTTTTTTCACATGCTGAAGTAAATCAATTGGTTTAATGAGATAAATAAGAATTAATTGTAATACACAGCTTTTTGCACTAACTGGGTCCAGGACCCATCAGGTAGTCTAACGAGAGGAGTTGAGGTGAGATGGTAAAACTCAGCATGGTCCTGCAGACAGATTCGATCTATTTTGTGTCTGAAATGATGTCAGGTGTGGTGGTGTGATTTTTACTGGTGCTTCTTCCTTATGAGTTATTCAGACTGGGTTCCCTCCTGTTGCAGCTACTTCTCATGCTGCTAGAGGACTGCACCAAGGCTGGAGAGGGAAGCAGACAGAAACTAAAACGCTCTAATCTTACACAAATACAAATCCTTCAGATCAACAGGCACTTTGTTTACTTTTGTTTGATTTTTACTCATTTTCTTCATTTATTGGGATGCAGTTTTCCAGCATTTAAATCAATCTGGTTTTTTTTCCATGTTTTGCACATTAGATTTAAATGAGTTCTGGTTCTTTCATCTGGAGTCACATCATTAGTAAGAAAAGATACACTAGCCTCCATCACGTTAACAGATGTTAAATTATTTGTTTTTATCTCCAAATATCTTCATTTTGCTACATGCTAAACTTAAAGAGTCTAAAATAAGCTAGGTAGGCTATCTTGATGCTTTCTATGATAGGAAATTTGGGATCTCTGCTACTGAGTGGCTGGTATTTACTTTTATTTAACTCTTTATATTCATAAGAGTGTTTCCTGCTTGTGTAGATTCTCACCATGAAACACAGAAATGAGACTTTTGTTGTGCGTACAAATCATAGACATTAACTTCATGTACATTAACTCCATTTGATGAAATTATGTGTTTATCGATAAAAGTTACTGTATTCTGAGTTCATTTAATATTTTCCAGAGATAAAAGCAGGAGGGGGGGGGGGGGGGGACGGCCCGGATCTGGTGTAATTTGATGTAAGGCTCTCAAGAGGAGAAGAGGCCGCCCGTCCAGCTAGCCAGGATCCCAGCAGGTGCTCGTCTCCTTTGCCATGCATGACCAAATTTAGACAGACTGCTAATCCAGCACACAGACCACCCCCCCCCCGCCCAGGGACAAACTGGAGAGATGAGGAGGTGTCTGAAGGAGGCGGTAAAGCTCCAAAGGAGCTGGGAGGGTGGGGGCTGAAAGGAGGTGGAGGAGTCTAGGGAGGCTAAATCGGGTTGGCATGGGACACCACTGGACAGCTGAGAAGGCAGGATTCCTGAAGGGAAGTGTAAGAGTACAAGACGGAGATACAGAAGAGGAAGAGACGGCCATGATGACTGGATTTCCGAATATGACAAGATGATATATATAAGATAGGGAAAAGAAAAGAGGGTGAAGTGAGAGACATCTTGAGAGACAAAAAGCTGCAGACACAAACTTTCCGTACTCCCTCTGCTCTGTTGCAATGCTTGTGCTGGTCTACAGGATCCACCAGCATGAAGTCACTCCCCCCCCCCTCCTCGCTCCTCTTCTGTCAGTCCACACCTGTCGGTCTGGCCTGGCTCAGCTCGGCGGGGGCGTTTTTACAGGTCCTTCTTGTAAAATGAGGTCACAGTAGCTCAGCTGAATGCTGGACATAACTACAGCCCCCCAGGGGGAGTAGGGGATGATGACCCTCAATACAGCTGACACGCACAAACACACATGTTCCAACAGACACGCATGCACATACACACTTGTTCCCATCAGAGCGGGCTCACAGCTCTGAGTAATGTCGCTTAGCTCGGCTGTCTATCAAAAGGCTGACGCAACGCAACCACGGTGCTGCCGCCAGAGAAGAAACCAGTTTCTGCACTTCACATTTGCCAATGTGCGGAAAGTATTTCCTTCTGGCAACCCAGCAGATGATGTTTTAGAAGCTAAATTCACAGTGAATCAGTACTCGGACCTGTAAACACGGCTCTTACACATTTTACAGTTACATAGATGTTGAGGCTTCTTTTTGTGT
This sequence comes from Pseudomugil tenellus, assembly GCA_037177515.1. Taxonomy (NCBI): domain Eukaryota; kingdom Metazoa; phylum Chordata; class Actinopteri; order Atheriniformes; family Pseudomugilidae; genus Pseudomugil; species Pseudomugil tenellus. Next base: position 13,790,767 of record JBAMHX010000006.1, on the reverse strand, counting down.
CTTTTTCAGACCACATGATATAAAATATGTGTTACTTTCATGTCATTTATGATATTAGGTTACAAACTAGACCACTGCAGCTACCGACTCATGTCTAAACACCAAATCAGGATTTTATTCAAACAGTTAGTAGTAATAAGCACTAATGTTGCTGTGTGACAGGAACTCGTCATATTAAGGACATCTAACTCACTCGTTCTACCATGAAAACACTGTCTAAAGGACGTGTTTTAAATCATAGATCTTTATTATGCTTTTTTAAAAAATACAGCAAATGAGATAAAACTGGGAAAGAAGCAATGTTTTTAAATGTGTAAAAAAAAAATTAACTGAACACATCAAGTGCATTTGTTTTCCGGTAAAACTGACAGATGTGTGTCGGATTAATTAGATGTAAGTATAAGTAATTTAAGTTTATTAATATTTAGCTATTTAAATAATAAATAATTAACTTCATTTAATTGAATAAGTACATCATCCGGAGAAATTCTCTTTTCCGAGTTAAATTAAATCTCATTATTAAATGAACATGACCACACACTGGGACTATATTGCATTTACACACTTATGGGCAGTGTGTCAGACATGTGGGACCACTGTGACTGCTTTGTTTAACCCAGTGTGTCCAGGTGTTCTTCACACCCACTCTGCTCCATTTGTCTGCCTCATGCCATGTCCACACGTAGCCGGGTCTCTAAAAAACTCAGACCAAAGTGAAGATTTTCAATACGTCTGGTTAAAAAATCTGCATGCGGACATATATAATTGGGGTCATTGTCTGCGATGAAAAATACTATGACATCACATGCACCTTTTTTTTACTACATGGATGTCATCAAACTCGGTTAACTTCATTATTTGTCCAGGTGCTTCATGTTTGTTTGTTATTAGAAGCACATATACTACTGCACATAGATGTGGAAGGATTTTGTTTTCTACAAGCAAGAGGGGGTAAGATATACGGTTTTACAAAAACGCCAAAGAAAAAGAGCCAAAGCCAGACTCTGAACTTTATTCATTAATTCACACACATATTCATATATTGTTGTGAGAACCGTGAGGCTGATTACATCATCCTGCTGCACGAATGTCTCATTTACAGCAAACCTCAGTGTCTCACTGGCATTCAGTCAGGGTGTTAGGATGTAATTAAAACAAGGCAACGGCAGCCATTTTCACTAATTAACACCCTTCTTCCAGACTCAGCTGATGTAATTAAGGAATTAAATTGGTAGACTGTTCATTTGACTTGAAAATATGAACTAAAGCAGCTTATATCCTGCACTTTCAACATGTTATGCTTATTGTGCTCAGCTGTTTAAAGATTTTGTTATATTTCTATGCGTGTGTGTGTGTGTGCGTGTGTGTGTGTGTGGGGGGGTCTATGATGAAGCAGAGCTATTAAATTAGAGGAATTATAATTGAATGAAAATTTAGTTTTTAAGTAAATCTAAACAAATGCAAATAAGTATTATTTGGGAGTTTTGTGTATTTGATCATCAGACTTCACACTTTAATCTATGACATAGTGACTTAAAACATATCTTATAAGTTTAGTATAATATCTAATTGTGATTTAAGGTTCACAGGACCGCGTTCTTCCTTGAAACCAGTGAAACCCTTTTATCATAACCTTATTCTTACCATGTTGTCTAAAAATATCTGCACTCTCCCAAGGTACCTGGAGAATACACTCCTAAATAAAGTAAAAGCTTTCAGCGCCCTGGTGTACACGAGTAAAAAACCCTTAGAGTGATGAATGGCCCTTATCTCCTAATTATTTTAATATGCAAAAAGACGGAGCTGCAACCCATCTTTATATGTAAAATCATTTACAGCCAATCTGTTATTAGTTATTATTCATGTTAGATGTAGCTAGCAGAGTAAAAATAGATTGCCGACAGGGCTGACCTTGTGGACTCCATTCACAGCTGTCCGCTACAGCTACCTTTGTCCCACACGCCTGTTCAGTCGTCATGTCCAGTGGTCTTTAACACACTCATCCACACATGCCACATGAACCACCACTGCCCATCGCATGCACTCACACTGCACATAATAATAGCTACGCATAAAAACACTGTGTTCTTCTGTTTATTAGGGTGTAGTGATGCATACGGACACACAAACACAACCGTATCAATTGTAATGATGAATTTTTTAAGTATTTTATATTCATTTGCTCTGTAACTAAATTTTGCAGTAAGTATAACAAATGCATGCAACATATTCTTCCACAGATACAAACCTTTACCTAATAAATGATTCAGGTTATATATGTAAAAACTCTATATTTACAAGATTGTATGTAAGATGGAAACCGGACCAGTTTAATCCACATGTCAGTGTTGCCTTCTCTATTTAAAAGTGAGTATTTCATCCCCACAATGACAATCGCACAGCTCGCAGACATGTTCTCAGTAGCGTGTATGTGTTCACACACACAACTACACAGATAAGCTAAAGAGCATTGTTCTTATCAGACACATTCCCACATGAACATGATACTTTCATGGTAAATGCTGTGATTAAGCAACGCTGACTAGAAGTGTCAGAAAAGAAACAAGCTGTGTTTATCTGACAGCAGTGGAGGAAAAGGAATGATACAGCTATTTGTCTGAACTGATGGTGTGAAAATCCTCCATAGATGAGCTCTATTCCTGCATTGTACTGGACATATAACTCAAGTGCCTTTGATGGGTATTATATCTGTTATTTGTACTAGACATGTCTTGCTATCGGATCTTAGCTACGTGGATAGCATAAACAACTTATGACACACTCTACTGTGGTATTTGCTCACACAAAGTATTCGAATTGGCTCTGTGTGGAGAAAAATCCCATTGCTGCTTTTCAACTCGGTGCATTTTAGTGAAACTCGATGAAACTTGTAAACGCAGCCATGTTTGCTGTGGATTTTTGGCTAATTACAACCTGTAGGTGCTACGATGATGGATGCTTGCTAAACCTAAGCTGGTCTTGTCGCTTTGAAAACAGTGTTTAGAACAGAATGTATATCCTACTGAAGCTACACACTTCAAAAGTCATAATGTAGTTTATAAAACTATCCAAATAACTCAATGATTTAACTTTTTTAAGGCCACTTTGATCAGTGTTCTTTTGAAAATCTTGGCGTACAACACTTTCATATTCTGAATTAATAACAGAAAAACAACATCTGACCAAACATCATCGGTATTGTAAGTTTAAAGCTCAGGAAAGAATAAGATATCGCCATAAATTTAATGCTGCCTTCATCTCTGTTCTATAGACATGGCAGGATGTAAATAAGCCCTGAGCTTTATAGAAGCAACAGGACAGGACCATGGCGGAGGGGAGAGGAGTTACAACACAACAGGTGTCCCCCCCTCTCTTCCTCTTGTTGGCTTTAAATACCTCCCTACATTAAATACCTCCCTCCATTAGCTCCCAGAAACCTGGGGCCTGGTTTCTTTGGGACAACAGCTCAAAATTTACACCCACCGAGCCAAATGTAACTCCCATAGGCTGAATGATTGTATGAAACTATGAGGAGTTGCATGATCAAAAATGAAAAGAAGTTTAATATATATATCATTTAGATATAAATAATTATTTGTCCTGGTCTATATTTTTCTAGTATTTCTACTAATTGGTAACCCAGATGTTTAATCTTTCAATAAAAGCATAATAAATGGCAGATAAAAAAAATATCAGCATTAACATAAACATTTAAATCCTCAAATATATCGGCCGCACTGAAATCTGCTACTTAATCAAAACAGAAAGCCACGGATCACTAAACAAAACATTAAGTGTGTTTTCTAAACTAATCCTACTGATATGAGGCAAAGCCGGTTTCACGTTACTGATTCATTCCTCTGTATGGATTTATCAGCGCTTCTTTCCACCTCTGCTTTATAAAGGATTATCAGGCTTACTGCCAGAGACCCTGCTGACAACAAGCCTCACTGGCCTCCAGTGCAGGGCCCGAGTCCAAACCAGCAGATTTGTGTCTGTGTTTAGAGGATAAAAGGCCTAGCTGCCCTATTCTAGTCAAAAGTGTGTGTGTGTGTGTGTGTGTGTGTGTGTGTGTGTGTGTGTGTGTGTGTGAAGGATGTCCAGTTTGACTGAATGCAAAGGGAAAGCTGCAGGTGTAGCTTGAGATTAGAGGTAACTATCAATCTTTATCAAACAAAATGAGAATAATGTAACATGGCTCACATGTATAAATAAGCTTTAGATGGAGGTGACGGTGGGATGCATCAGATATTTATGTTCAGCAACAGAATAACGAAAAAACATCTCAAACTGTCACAGAAAAAAAAACCCAGAGCGCTCAGAGAGAATCGTCCGCCGAGGTCAGGTCCATCATTCTCACTTGATTTTGCCGACATACTGACAGCAATGATAATTCCTCTGCCACAGCTCGGCGAAGAAACAAAACGCGGTTTCAACAGGTGGCAGTCTTCATCATCAGCTAGGCTAGCTCTGACACAACCATCTGTCCACATTGTTATATTAATTGCTGTGACTTCATGGAGACACACGGCGTGTCCTGCTTTGCTCCATTACGCTGGCGTGCTTCCTGTTCCGCTGCCACATGGCTCCAGGTTGCTGCTTCCCTAGATAATGCCAGCCAAAGCTCCCCCCCCCCCCCCTCATGTGCAGGTGCTCATTTCTCTGAATCACCTGATGTGCTGACAGGAACCATGGTGCAGAAGCACAGATGCTTATCACTCGCAGTGTTGGATTTAGCAAGTGAAGCAATAGCAGTAATGAGGAAACATGTTTGTGTTGTGGCTTTTCTGCTGAGCTAAATGACACCACATGCAGTAAATGACTGGCGAGCTGTGAGAACAGAGCAACTTGAAATGTGTTGATGGATTAGAGACGTCGCAGCTGCCCATAATGGGGGGGGTAATCCGACACTTCTCTCATTCTGGTTTTCATAGAACAAGTGTCTGTGAATCATAAAGCAACATTTCTGTAAATACTGACTTACAGTCGGTGTGATATTTAGTAGGGATGCACGTTATATTGGTGCTATTATTAAAATACAGTATCGGCAGATATTTGTCTATTTTTCAAATATCAGTAAATTGGGCCGATATTAAAACAGATGTTTATTTAGTATGTCAGTACATATAAACACAGATACGTTTGTAGATAAGCCATACATCTGTTAATGAATTTTCCGGGGATGCACTTTATTTAAATGACCACATATTTGTGCTACGATAGTAAAGAAATGAATATTTGAAGAACGAAAACTGTTCTTTTTGGTGTTACAGATGCGACAGAGCTTCTTAAATATCAGTTTTCGATAACTGCATCCAGCACAAACTGTAGATTATAGTAAATATAAAAATATCTGTAATTTATCTGTTATTGTGTATCACTAATATTTAGCATTAGTCTAAACTACATCACCAGAGTGGAAATAAGCCATAAACCATATCTCAGGTTAAACACATTAACACTATTAAACCATAAATAGATGATGAGACTTTTTGTGTTATTTAAAAGCTACAACTAAAGTCAAGACTGAAATTTCTATCCAGAGATCCACGAACTCTGCTGCTGCTTGAACCAAGCTGTTATCTGTAAACTGTGTGGCTTCGCACTCAAAGCAGAATAACCATTATTTTCTGTTCGCGGTGCACACACACAATCTCCCTGTCATTATCCTCCACCAACAACGCCTTCAGCGGTTTGTGCTACGAGTCAGCAGCTGAATGGAGCGACTGTGTGATTGATGGTGGGGTAAGAAGGTGGGTGTTCAGGTTCGCAGTTGGCAGCATATTAATGTCTTTGTCATTTAATGAGCTCTGGACTCCAGGTGAACGGCGAGCGGTATTAACTGGTGTAAGTAGTTGGGAAAGATTTATGACCGAGCGGCTGGCCCTGGACTGATGATTGGTTGGGGTAAGGAGGAGGGCTGTGTCTAATTTCAGTAGGCTACTTCTTTCTCTGAGGCAAAGCTGTCCAGGCAGATCTCAGGTCAGCTAAATCACCTTAACAGAAACCTTGACCGTGAAGACCTGTGTGTGAAACTGATCTAAGGCTGTATATAGTAGCATGCAACCAAGCTACATTTCCCAGCATTCATATGGCCAAAAGAACAAGTCACAGAGATGACCTTGTGATTTTACTTCAGCCTCCATTAGAACCACATAAAGGTTATTCAATGCTCCAGTCAGATGATCTTACAACTCTTATTTCATGTTATTTGGAGTTAGCGAATCTTCAATGACTCCTGAGTGACCACATATGACTGCTTGTGTCATACAGGAAGTCCTCTGTTATATCCGCCCACATTATAAACATCGTTAATAACTAAAACAAGATCAAATGAGACATTATCGTAGCAGGGCGGAGAATTAAAAAATGCTGGATTCATGTCTAAAACCATTTTCACTCTTCTAAGAGAAATTCATATTTAGGAATCTAAAAACAACCCCATGATGTCTTTGTACCATTATCTGAGACTAAATATCGGAGCAGGCTTTAAACTGATCTCTGTAACTTCTGCTAACATCACCCTATAAATATCCATTTCATGGGGGCTCACCCCCCCTCCCCGACAAGCCATATGAGCTAATTCAGCTTCTGTAGTGTAGTTTGTTACAGACTCACTGCGATGTAAAACCAAAAAAGCACAAAGATAGAAGTATGCATCACAGAGACTTTGCAGATTGTTGCTTTCTTGTCTACATAACAAGCCTTCATTTTTAACACCGAGGCTGAGAAGACATAACATCAGAAATGGCGATGGCAGCAATTTAACCTGCTATTTGATTTTTAGGTTTAGTTATACAGTAAATTTGAGTATATAAAGAATAATGGAACAAACACAGTCATTTTCTCCAACAACCCAGCTCTTTATTCTATTAACATGCCCACTGAATTGCTCTGATCAAATCAAGATGGCCGCTCTCAGAGTCCATCATCCATCACTTCTGCCTCCACCTTATAGATTTCAACACTGCTGACGTATCATGTGTCCACTTTTGCCATAAAACACTCTGCAAGAACTATTACACATTGAAATAGTGTCCCAATTCTCATAAAAGTACTCATCCAGGAACCACTGGAAATATATCTTCATGCCACTGAAATACAGGGCATCACAATGATGATCTCACACACACACACACACACACACACACACACTCCTTAGCCCTTTCCTATGGCCTCTCTTAGGGCTCCTGCGCTTGCACTAAAGCAGTTTATAGAAGCGTCCCTACATGGACACAGCTTCTGGAATAGAAACTGCTATTTGATCTGAGTGCAGGCCGTTTAACCTCTCCACTTACGTAGACCTCATACAGATGCAATCACAATACTCATACACCGCACTGTACTTATTCATTCCATTATTTAGTCTTTTTACACAGCTCATCAGGATAAAATAGGCGTGTCCATATTTATACTTGGCGGGAAAATAAATGTTAAAACCTGACGAGTAACTTGAGTGTCTTAGTTTAGCTATATAGAGCGAAAATGTGCCATTTTTTTCTTTTTCTTAAATTATATATAGAGCTGATATGATTAACAAGCTTTACAAAGTATATTTTTATAAAAAGAAGAAAAGTGTTTTCTAGTCAACATATTTGAAGGAACCCTTCATTTTAATGATTTCCTTTTATCCACTACAAGATCGCCATGTCATGGCTGGTTTTCTGAAAGAATATATGTGGAAGGGTTTAAGGACCACCAACACTTCAGTTCCCAGTATCATGAGCCAGACGTAGCGAATCGTCCAGTTTGGGATAGAAGCAGTCATTGTACATGTCTAATACAGCAAATTAAAAATTAGTTCAGCTAATTTCTCACCAATATTGCAAATTAAGAGGGTGTGTGTGTGTGTGTGTGTGTGTTTCTGAGCTGCCTGGTGCTCAAACATTAATCTGTCCTAATGTCCGATCTTTCATCAGTATGCACAGAAATGATGTCATTTCATTTTTACTGAGAAGAACATACAACACCAAGCAACCACATGATGAATCAATAACAGTTCATTGGTTACGTTGAGAGTGAAATTGATTTGTAGCTAAATTTCTCCAACATACCAGAGTTTAACTCAGGAAATTGGCGATAAAACAAGTCCAAGATTATTTTCTCAGTTCTGAAAGCATTCGTTTGAAAGCAGTGTTAAAAAATGCTTCAAACATCACAAAAAACATGAAATTTCACATGAAAATCTTCTTCACTCTGGTTCCCATGCTATGTTCTTTACTATAAAAAGCTTGCAGGCGTTCATTCATGTAGCCATCATCCAGTTAGTGACAGACAGGTCAATCCCTACCATGAATAACCTGGGGGGGGGGACAATGTTTTGGTAAAGTCCATACAGCATCAGATAGCAGATGGGCGGTGTACAATGAGATACAGTGTTTCGGAGCAAAATGACTTTAGACAAAAACAGATCTGATTATGCATCAACTACACAGGGGGGCTGAGTGCATAAGCATCACGTCTGAACACTTGAAGCTGATGATGATTATTAACTTTGACCAGTTGATTTATGATGCAGTTGGATGCACAGATAAACAATATCATCCGAGTTCAACAGAAATCCCATTTAATAAATGTAAAAAGTAAATAAATATGGAGAAACCACAAGCTGTAGAGATGTTTTAATAGAGATAATTAAATCTTGTTCCAAATAAACCATTTTTTCTAATACTTCATCAAACTATTTAAGTTGATCATACATTTTGATTCCTAGTGAGGGATTAAGAACTACAACAATTATATTCAATATGATAATTATGTTTTAAATGAGTAGAAAATAACCAGACCAGTAAAATCAACAAGTGCAGTTTTTATCTGTATTGTTAAATTGTGTTACACAGAGGATGACGGTATGAATTTAGATTTTTTTTGCCATCGCTCCAACAGTAAAATGTGTACTTAAAATACAAGATCAAGTGTAATATTTTGATCATTTCAGAAGAAAACTCAGCATCACGGTGACATTTCCCTGCCTTTATCGACATTAATAACAATCCTGATAAGCAGTAAGGCAGGGATTATCTCAGTGTAATGGATATCGATACGATATTGGAAGCAAAAGCTTCACTGGACAGCAAGACATTTTCTTAGTTAGCAGCTGAACTCTTAAACAACGTGAAACCCAAGATGATCACTGCGGTTTTATGGTATGTTGACATCTTGGATTTGCTTTCACTTCATTACAAACACACAAAAGTATTACAAAAATGCAAGTTACATGAAGCATCCGATGCAAACAAACCAGAACATCTAGCTCTTTCTCAAACAGGAAGCTACTGTGTTTGTACTGGCAGAGATAATCTTTACACAGCTATTGATCAGACTTAGTGTGCTCAAGCAGACCATCTTCTAGCTGTCAGCCGTGAAAAGCAGGCATCAATAGGATTTATGAGTTCATGAGGATGCCTACTTCAGCCACTTACTGCCATTTGGTAGCCTCTTCTACTAAATCACTCTGACAAATGAGCACTTTTTTCTAAGATAGCTATTGCTTCGAAAAAAAAAAGATAGTAACAAGATCCAGACTGATGTCATCTGCCCTTTCCTCTCATTCCCTCCAACAACTCTCACAAGATGAAATGTCTCACACTATGTTTGATATCTCCTTTTACATCAAACGTGCCTGAGTGATGCCATGGATCATTTAACTCACTATGTACAGGTGATGCAGATATAAATATGAACTAATGTCTAATACGTGCACATAAAATGGCCTCATATTCAAACTCGCACCATTTCTAAGGTCTGGTATCACATTCGGCATGGCAGTGTGTTGACAAACACTTTACTACCACGTCAAATGCTGAGCGGCTTTTCCACTGAAACTTTAAGAATAGAAGAGACAACAGGTGCTGCTGGACTTTCCTTTCATATTCATTACACTGCAAAATGATGCACCGACTATATTTGCGAGCTGATATCAGCTCCTTAAGCTAGATTTTACATGCCGAGAAGTGCCATGGAGGTTCATGACTCGCTCCCTGGAGAGACGGCTGCCTGGAGGAACACAGGTTTGCATTTTTCTAACACATTTCACCGAAAAGACTGGCAGGAGCATACAAAGACTAAAAGACAATGCATGGAAAAGCAACACAAAACACGTCACGTGTCAATATCCTGAGAAGAGGAAGTTCAGGAAGTAGCTGGAGGAAATTCAGCACAATAAAGAAAAACAAGAGATGAAGGTGGAGGGAGGGAGGAGTGGAGGAAGAGACGTTGCAGCCAAGCAAGTTAAAAAGTATTTTTAGGATGATGTTTATTTGGAGGTCTGAAACCAACACGGGGTGCATATCTACCAGTGTCTCTCTGCAACCATCTGTTGAGTTGTCTCAGCCTGTCACTGTGCTCTAAAGGCGGGGAACATTCTGCATTGACAGAAAAGTTTGGCAGCCTCACAGCAGCTGATTCCTTTTGAATATTCCCAATGAAAAGCCGTAATTTAGCTTCGCTGTATCATTATATCCCATTTACTGTAGCTTGTGGGAGCACTAAAGAGAAAGTAACTTTTCAGAACTCTTTAATAAAAACAGTTCTTTGGAAGTAACTATCTCCTCCTTGGTCATCTTATTTGCTGTATTAAACCAACTTCAGGTTGCAGATTGATGCTATGTATGTATTATATTGGCTAAAACTCCTAAATTAGTATCCAAGTTGATGGCTCATATCCGGTCTAAGACATGGGCCATCAAACATTGTGAAACATTGTGTTTTGACAACACAAATAAGTGTTTAAAAGCTTAATTTATTCACTTTTTCAATTATTTATACACAAAAGCTAATTCTCAAGTTAGCTTACAGATTAAACTTAATTCCACATTTTATTTCATATCTGGCAATAAATAGCTTATTCCATGGAACATAGTGTCTTTATGAACAGGCTTGTGTTGATAAAGGGTTAGTTATATGTAAATGTTTTTCTAAAAAATAACTATCTTAATGATCTACCTGGGAGTCGAGGAATTCTGCGATTAAAAAGCGACCATCTTATATGATATAAGCTAACATAACAAAAACTAATAGAAATATCCTCAGCTGTAACGTATTACGTATGAATATTAAATAAAAAATCTATAAAAAACTATCCTAACCTTTGCTGGGACGCTTTTGTCCCTTTTCACCTGTGTCAGTTGACTTTTATTTCCGGGAGCTCATTAAACACACCTGTTAGGCTCGTTCCCGGGAGTGCAGGGCACGCGTGTTGCCTAGACAACGGCTGGCCTCGTCTTCTCTAAATTAGCTAACTAGTCATGTACAATGTAATGTTTCAAACGGGAAAATAAATCTATTAATTGAATTTCACTGTTCCGAAGCTAAACTCACTGTATATGTTTTTATTTAAATGGGTGAAGTGGTGTCAATCATTTGTTTATTTAAAGCAAATTACAAATAGCCTACATTTTCTTGTATTGACTTATATAGACCAGTAACCGCAGATTCATGCAGCTTGTTTCCCTGCTATATCCCTTTTTGCACTTGGATTGTATGAGAAAACTGACTTATGTTCAAAGTTGACAACGTCGTTTGTATTTTTTTTTATTTATTTTTCATTTAAATGTAGGCAAAAGATTGGGGTTGGTGGTATTATATTTAGACAGTCTGCAAGATAATCGGGGTAACTGAAAGACAACACTGAGAAAGTTCCACGACCTAAAATATCTGCCCACACAGCTTCTAACAGGACTAAAGTGCCAGGACTGCCAAGGACCAGATGCCTGGTTTTCTTTTAAGACTTTACACAATTAAAGTGAGGCCATTGGTTCCGAAACATATTTAAAACGCAGTCTATACTTAATAAAATGTATTTTTAAAGAGTGAAAGGTGAATGCGTAAATCTGTGCGTAATTACGCACAAGTACATTTCGCTGCCCAGAGCCTGCACATCCAAACCTACCTTCCTCTGCTGCTTCTCCCAGGCTGGGTCAAGCAGCAGGTCCCTGTCCCAGTCCTCCTCCTGGGTCATGTACGTGTCTTCCTGGTGGATCGTATAGGAGTTGTATGTCATTTGGGTTTCGACAGCTGTCATCGTTCCGCCTCTGTCAGGACTTCACAAGTCCCCCTCAGCTTATAGTGAGAAAAAAATAAGAGATCAGCTACAGAAACCACGAAGCGCGAGCAAGAACCTCCTTGAGACGAGGGGTCTCGCTTTCGGGGGGGAAGAGACAGTTTGGGGCTGCAGAGACCAGACTCCACTGCTGACAGGTGGCTGTGCAGAGGTGGTGTTCCCACTACCAGAAGACCCTGCTGCCCGGTGCTCCTTTCCTGGTCAAAAGTAGCACACGTGACCGCACCCCAATAAGTATGGGAACCCATCGCTTGGGTGTCGGGTTCTAATCCGAAAAAGGTCTAAAAGGCGGGGGAAGACTCCCCAGCAGGGATGGTGGGCTGGTGAGTGGCGAGGCGGTGTGTCAGTTACACTTCCTCTGATCAGGGAGGATTTTATGGCCTCTGTAATGCACCTGTTGCTGTTAATGATCTTCAATGGCAAACCAAGGCTTTTGTAGAGTCAGCCACCTTCTCTCATAAACACAGAACCAAACAACTGAACTTAAAATCTGAAGAAAATAATGAGCAAATAGTCACCACACCCAAGGCTAAAAAAAAGCCTGTGCTTGCACTGTGCATCACTGGCAGCAGCTAAAACCATCATTTTCTACGCATACAATTAAGCTGCAGGTAAATGCATAATTCATACCGCTCATTTTATGATTTTACACGGCATCAACGAGCGTAAATGGGAACATTCATATGAAATTTAAAAAAAATCCAGACTCGTGTGAGGGAAAAGAAAATTAATTTATTCATGATTTGCATGCAGACTGAGAAAATGCCTCAACATTTTCCAAATACAGCATAAAAAGGCATATATATGCATAAACAGCCACAGAATATAATTTGTGTCTATACCAGGATTTGTCATTCACAGTAATGATGTAGACACAAACCTCCAACATTCAGCAAGTGGAATCCCTTGACATTCAGCTTTGTGCTGGAACTAATTCCTCCGTAATGAGCAGAGCCAGATTGCTAGCCTCAAGAGAGGCAACGTCATTTAGTCACCCTTTACATCTCTGGAAACTTAAACCATTTATATTGTAATTAATTAGAATTTGATGTAACTACACATGAGCTTGGTCCGCTAACCTACTTGAAGAAGCGTAGATACTGTGCAACAACTTGTGATTACATTGCTGTGCTACTGCTAAGCTGAGAAGACCTTGAAATGTTTCATGTAAACATAATGCTGCTGTGGATGTTTTCTTAAGGAAACGGAGAAAAAGGAACTTTGGGGTTATATTCAGCCTCTCTAGAAGAGGTCGTATCTGAGGTAAGACCCTGTTCGTGTCTTTCTAGACAACAACGACAAAAAAGTAACATCAACAGCGTGTGATTCACGTCTATACTAGAAGTCACATTAATATTATTTATATTAATAATAAACTGATTTTCAGCAAGAACACTAAAAGGCAATGTGATCTATACGGGTTGTGCTCAAACCTACAGCTGATTTCTGCTCAGATGCAACCTTTGGGATCCCATCAAAGACAACAAACAAACGCTCTGCAGCTGAAGCACCACAGAAGGCAGGGGGGAGTCAGAGAGGTGAGAAGTAGCGAGGGTGAGCTTTGGATGGCCATATAGTGAGGCAGTGATTTTTGGGGCACGTTTAGAGATGCATTGCTACATTTACCCAAGCATGAAAAGCCCAATCTGACAAGCATCAGAAGCCTTCAGAGGAGCGTTAGGCGAGTATTAAAGATAAACTGCTGGAGGATGAAAATTAAAAATTGGAGCGCAGTTTGTCCTGATCATGGAGGTTTGAAAGGGGAAGTTAACGGATTTGCAAAAAGCATGCAATAAGAGCGTGATACATTACTTGTAAAACCTTTATTTAAAGGCTGCAAGGTATATTTAGAGGAATTTGCACTAAAAAATGATAGGACGTATCCAATATGGCAACACTTCAAAGATTAAAGTCCTCCATGATCAGGAAGGCGAGGTTAGGGAGTAGCTTTGTGCAAACAACCGTTCCACCACAAACTCACCTTAATCAACTCATATATTCAACTCTCGCCACCTTAACCCAGTTTGTTTGTTAGGCAGATTGAATACGTGTCTCACTTCCATCCTGCAGATGTCAGGAGCAAATGCAAAAAAGTCGATGTGAAATACTGACAAGTCAGCGAAACAGGGATCGAGGAATCTCTCCATCTCGCAAAAGTGGGTCTTAACAGGTAAGAACACATACAAGTCGCTCGGTGTTGATCCCAGCATTGAAGAAATACAGCAGCCGTTCCAGAAAAGTCCTATAAGAATCCTGAGATTGGTCAGAATCTGCAGGTCAGACTGGCCACATACCCGCAGGCCTATCTTATAGGACGCTTCAGGGTGCCACACAGGCTGGGAGGGACTCAAGGGTGAGTAAACTCAACTCCTTCTGTCTGAGATTGGTGAAACAGGTTGTTCTTTTGTACAAATTTAGCAGCTGAGGTCCCTTCCACAGCCCGGTGATACAAACCCAGCATTTAACAGTTTGAGCAAAGTGATTCATCCGACACTTAAGTCCACGTGTCATGTTACCGAGTCCAGAGGTGGGCCACCACTGTCCCCCTGGCACGCCCAAGCCTCTATGGTAACAAAGGTGGATGGAGAGAGGGGAAGTTTGGGTCAGGTGGGTGGTTCTGGGAAGTTAAGGTCGTGCCAGAGCCACAAACCCAAATCCAAGGTGGCGGCGGCGGTGGCGGCGGAAAAAGCGCTGTGTGTGTGGACGGCGGAGAGGAGAGGCGAATAGGGAGAGTAGTGTGGGGGTGAAGAGGGAGGATGGGTAAGGAGGGAGAGGGGTTTGAGGGCGGCGAATACGACGGTGGACAGGAGTTTGACTAGCGGCCAGAAAAGGGAGGGGGCGGGGGGTGTCCATATATGCCAAGCGTCACTAAAATCAATGAAATGGTGCCCAAAAGGAGCGCTTTCTTTTTTCCTCTAACACACACGAGCACACCATGACACATCACACCGTTTATTCACCATCAGTTCCCTCCGATGCTGACGCATGACGGGATAAAGTCTTGTGGAGGGGTATTAACCCCATCCCAGCCCCCCACCGAGGACAAGCCCAAGACTAGAGGTACAGCACCGCCATTACAGCAGAGGAAGGGGGTTACGGACTAGGAGGGGGAGGTGGTGATGGAGGGGGAAGAGAGAGGGGTGGGGGGTGAGAAGTGTTTGGTCAAGGCACAGTCAAAAGGAAGGGTGGCAAGTGGGGGAGAAGAAAGTTCAGTGCTTTTATGATTTTTTTTCTGGGTCGTTTTTCAGTTACCTTGGAGATGAAGAAAGACAACAAGTTCCTGCTGTGGTGGTGTCGCGCTAATAGTCGTCCCCACGGTTCACGCTGCCACGCTCACGCAAGGATGCACGTTGGCTGTTCCAGGTGGCACGGTGACCTAATTCAGTTGAGATAGTTAGTTCAGAGCTGGTCTGTTGGAGGGGGTGAAAGGAGAGGGGGTGGGGGGTGGTGGCTTTGTGGTTTTTTCTGTTTTGTTTTTCTCTCTTATACGGCAGAGTTACAGAGTATTACACATGCAGGTCTGAGAATAGCGTGAACATAGAGACACACAAAGAGGGAGAAATCGGTGCAGCAGGGAGAGACCAGACCAGACCAGACCAGACGAACATCCCATCAATCCCAGAAACAGAAGTGCTCCACAGATCAAAATGCACCCAGGCCATTCTATCTGTGTGCCTCTCCCCAGCTCTCAATGTGAAGCGATCTATGCATGGAAATCTGTTTTTTTTTTTTCAAAAAGGGGGCTGCGTCCAGCGTTTCCTGCAGCAGCTGATTGTGAAACAGCCTTTTCGATACATTTAGGTTTGATTTTAAGAGGCTGGAGAGAGGAAGGAGCTCCAACCCACACTTACCCTGACCAAAGAGAGCAAAGCTGGGCCAGCATCTACACCTGTCTCCCCCTGGGTCCCCCAGTCAAATGGGTCTGATGGTCATTTTACACAAGAGAAACAGATAGTGGAGAAGAGCATAAACAAGAAGAAGGGGAAAGGTCCAAACCCTTTGCTTTCTTTTACCACAGCAATCAGCCAAACATTCTTTATTATAATGAGGTTTATAGCATACATATTCTCAATAAAAAGCATGCTGATTTTTTTTAACTTGTCTTTTGTATTTTCTCTCTCTATATATAAAAAGACTAAATTAAAATACTTTTCTAAAAAATACATGGCAAACAAGACAATTCGCAAACCACATAATTCTACAAAGGATGCAACTGGTATGCGTTTGTATACACGACACAGAAAGATTACACTGTGAGATGCAAAAGTCACTTAACCACTTAAAAATCACAGGAGGAGCAGGGAGGGGGGACAATGAGGCAGAAAGGTGATTTTTCAGAGGGTCCATCTGTGTGTGTGTGTGTGCATCAGACCACTGTCAAATAGTAGTTGCGAAAAAACTGATTGTTTTTAGCAATTGTAGAATTAGATAGATGGAGATTACAACCTAGATCTAAGCCACGGATGCCGAAAAAAACAACAAAAAAAAAAAAACTATTTTGGGGGGAGAGGGTTCAGGTTTGTTTAAAACTTTTACTGGACGTGGCAAATCCCACCTTTGCAATTCAACAGCTAAATTAAAACAGACAGAAAAAAAAAAAATCACATTTTTGCAACAGAATCTAAAGCAGATCCGGGGTGCATGGCGTTCGGTGCAACTGGAAGACACTGCCCCATCTCTTACTTTGTTAGTGCTATCACTGTCATTTCTGCTTAATAATGAGCCTGCGAGGCTCAGTTTGTGGCTTTTTTTTCTTTTTTAAACTGTCCTTTATGAAACAGTACAAGTGTGAGTGAAAGCCTCACTAACTGGTTAAAAAGTAACGTCAAAAGCACTTAAAAAAATGGGAGATCCCTCCACGTAATGCACTTCACTCAGGACTTATAGGCACATGATTTACCTTGTCACATGTAATCACAATTTCTTACAAGATACATCAAAGATCCTTTGTAAACAGTTCATTCAGTAGTCATCTATGATTTGTTTTCTCCTCATTTACAATTCATCACATCCCAGGCTGAGTAATATCACATGTAAACTACACAAAAACAAACTAAACATTAACAATATTTCTTTTTTCTAAAAAAAGGCCTCTATAAATCAAGGAGGACCTAATACAGAATATCTACAAAAGTCATTGAAATGTAGCTCCTCCCTCTTTTAAGCTGCTGACCCTGTACCTTTACGAGGAGCAGGACCGTGAGGCGGCTAGGCGAAATGTATCGGAACAGAAATAACATCTACGCTAAAAGTTTACAGTAAGAGGTAGGCAGCTGTAGGTTAGAGAGAAAAACAAAGGAAAAAAGGAGGTGAAGCAGTGTCTTTCAGTGCTGTGGATAGAATAAAGTTGGAGTGGGATTGAAAAGGAAAGGATCGGGGACAGATCTGAACATACATTACAGTACGTATACGTGTGCTTTGTGGCTTTTCTCTACAAGGCGCAGTCTTGGCTGCTGCGTTTGTGCGTCGCACGGTCAAGAGCCCGCACATCTCACGTGTTCACACATACTACATCCACATCACATCCAAGACGAAACGCCGCAGTAACTTTGGCTCTGTTTGGACACAACACAATGCAGCCGGTACACAATATGCCCCCCCATCTGAGCACATCTAACTGATTAACATAAGGCAAAACGGGTTTTAAAAAATTAGCTGCCCTAAATGGTGGTCTAGGCCTAAAGAGAACGGCTGTCACTTATCGGAGAGTTTGGCCTTAGAAAATCAAAGTGGGTTGCAGGAACAAAAAGGCAAATGCAACGACTGACTGGGTCAGCCTAATACTGGCACAAGTGTGAGACTGGCACGATCAATAATAATAATAAAAAAGAAAACTAACAAGCACAAAGAATGCCCATACAACAGGTGAAAGCCTCCCTTTCAGGCTGCACTGCGTGTATGCAAACCGGAAACCAAGGTTAGCTGCTCGAGTCCCTCGTAAAGCAGGTTAATCAACCAAAGAGCTCCCAGTTTCAAACCCCAGCCACACACTGGAGAGTGCCCAGACGCACAAACATACACATACATACATACAGCTGCTGTAAGGTGGTCAAGTTTGGGTGGAAAAGGGAGATGTGGGAGGATGGGGTTCAGGGCAAAGAGGGAGAAGGGAGGGCGCGGGCAGACAGTTGAGTGCGACTATCGGAAGGGGGGCTCAGGCGTGTGAAGGGAGAGTTCGGGGCGGCGGAGGATGGCCTCCTTGCGCGTGGGCGGCGGCAACGGCGGCTCATACACCCTGGGTGCAGCCATGGCGGCTGCTACTGCCGCAGCGGCGGGGACCACTGGCCTGAGGGCGTCCAACGTGGCGACCGGCTGGGCGGCCATTCCAGGAACTGCTGGCACCCCTGGCATGCCAGGGATGGCCGTCATTGTGCTGGCTGGGTAGGCGTACTGGAACTGGGGATACTGCTGCAGCTGCTGGTAGTACTCTGCGTAGTACCTAAAGGCAGGGGACAGATTTAGGTTCAGGTGAGTAGAAGGGGGATGTGGTAGGAGCACAGGCGGCGAAGGCGAGAAATTACCTGGCCATAGGGTCCTCTGCAGCCTCCACTGCTTCTTCAGCTGCACGACCTGCTGGTGTTGGGAGCAAAGGTCTGCGTGGTTTAGCCCTCTGGTAGAAAAATGGCTTCATCACAGGGTCCGGTAATAGCGGCGCCGACCTCCGAATGGGACTACGGTCTCTCTCCCCAGACTTCGCAGCAGCTGCCGCCACCGCCGCAGCAGCTACTGTCTGTTGCTCAGCCACGACCTGTTGGCTCTGTGCAAAGTAATGTGCCTGCCTGGCAGCCTCAAAGAGGGCTGCGGTGGGGTCCGCCGCTCCCAAGGCGCTTATATGAGCATAGGCTGGTGTGGCGGCGCCGTAAATTGCAGGTGCTACGGTGTAGGCAGGATTTACTGCGGCTGCTGCGGCTGGCATCTCTATTCCAGGAGCAGCGGCTAGATAGACAGGGGGGTTGGCCACAGTCGGGGTGTAAACTGGAGTCGAGTAGGCGGCGGCGGCGGCAGCCGCGGCGGCGGCTGCTGGAGATGCAGCCACCTGGCTGTAGATATTAGACGCCATAGAGCTGTAGACCTGCGTGGCGCCTGATGTAAGCGCTGCCTGACTGGCCACTGTTCCATAAAGCTGATTGGCAACATTAGCACCGTACACCTGGCTGGCTAGGGCACCATAAACAGCTGGGTTGACTGGATTCCCATCAGTACGTGAGCCAGTGGTAATCCCTGTAAGAGCTGCGTATGTGGGATCAAAGGTGGAGGTGTTGTAGACAGAATTGTGCACGCTTTGTTGGACCTGCAGAGGCAAGCCGGCAGCTGCGGCTGCGGCAGCAGCCAGGACCGCCGCCTGGCTTTGGTACTGCTCCAGAGAAGGCTTGCCGACAGGACACTCGCCTGCATAGTGGCCCTGCTTTCCACAGTTAACACACGGGATTTTGCCTGTAGGTGCCTGCTTGCTGGGCTGGACTTTCGACAGCTCCACTGACAGAGGTCGGCCCTTGAAGGAGGTGCCGTGCAGGGCCTCAATGGCTTGAAGTGCATCTTCCTTGTTCTCCATGTGAACAAAGGCGTATCCTGCGGAAGAGGAATTCACATCATTGACCGTTTAAGGATTAAGGTGTAACTGAAACCATTTTCAACGCAGACAGGATCTTGCTTTACCTTTAACTTTATCACATTCGAGAACTTTTCCAAATGTCTGGAACAGCTGCTGCAGATCTTCAGTGGTACACATCCCACTCAGATTACCCACAAACACCTTTGTGGAGTGCAAGGGCCTCCCCCGAGATTCCTCCACCACTAAATTCCGACCGCGAAACTCTCGCCCATTGAGTTCCCGGATGGCGCGCTCTGCAGCGCCCTCCCCCTGCAGATGCACGAAAGCAAACTGTCGCAATACGCTGCAGCTGACCACCTGGCCGTAAGGTTCAAAGATGGCCGACAGCTCCTCCTGGGTGGTGTCCAACGCTAGGTTGCCCACAAAGAGCTTCACCGTGTGGCTCTTATCCATGGCGCTGGAGAAAAACAGATAAGTGAAATGCAAAAAATCTAAACCAGAACTTTGTGATGCTCACATTCACAAATAGTAAATTTAAATCTGTAGTTTTAGGATAACATTACCGTATATTTTGGACTATAAGTCACATTTATTCATGACAAATTCCTTGTGTTCAGGCTAACGATGCCAGTTTGTTGCAATCGACAGGTTTATAAAATAACTCAACATACTTCTATTAAAAAATATCTAAATATCCAAGTAAAGACTGATTTTAATTGCCCTAAAAAATTGCTTGAGAACTAGATTAAAACTGGAAACAAGATCGCAGTTTATGCGATTTGCATCGGTTTATTTAAAAACCCCAACACAAGTTCAGGCCATCTTGCCTTCAGCCTGCGATGAACTTGCTATGTTTACTTCATTGCAGAATGAGTCCCGCATAAGATTTTAATACACTCCAATCTAACTTTCTTTCTCTTGATTACTGTTTTTGGCTGCATACTGTGTTTCAGTTACATTTTTTTTAGTGGTACTGGCGAAGCACAAAGTTGTCACAAGCCCAAAGCATCCTCTCATGGGTGTCAAATATATTTAGGGACTTTATAATTTGCACTTGACGATAAGTAGGAGGAAAAATCTAACTTTTTTTTTTATAAGTGAGCCTTATTCCAGAAAATACGGTAGATATTATTATGTCTCATCTTTCTTACAAACACATCTTGGTGTGCCACTATTCACCACACATCCTCTAATGAGGCAGGCCAGTGCAGCAGGTGTACTTCTTATTCTGCATTTAATGTATGTTTGCATCATCTCACTGAAAAATGGATGCACACCACTGAAAGATAGTTTTCTGCACGACTGCTACCATCATAGAAGTGTAGATTACCTTTACCAAGGGCACTGATGCAACCCCGCACCCCCATTAAAAAAGCTTAGCTTTTGGATTTACTCATATCTTCACCATTAACTCTAATTCTAACTGCATCCCAGAAGCAGGAAGCATAAACAATATGACATTAGACGCCATTCAGCTTTCAGTTAAACAAATGCAACTCTTTGAATTGCAGACAGTATAATATAAAAGAACTATTGAGTATAAGTTAGCACACATATCAAAATTAAAATGCCACAATCCCACACAGGCCACACATTTGCATAGAAGCTCCCAGCAGATAAAGATAAACACATTTAGATTAGATAAACAGAGCAGGACAGATTGTGTTTGCTTTCAATATGGCGCAAAGCCATGCTAAATGAGATCTCAGAGATTTCACTTTAGAAAATCTTATTTCCACTTGAGAGCAGGCTGCGATCACCCCTACAGCTATGAGTCACACTCATCCACTGGAGACAAGAAAGGCAGAGCAGCATTTTGCCTCAATGCTTCTGTGATAATAGAAATATATCAAAAGGTGAACAGGGTGCATTAAAATGTGCAAACCTTCCCCACTCTTTCCTCACCACCAGGTCTATAAGCTCACAGGTTCAACTTGTCAGTTTCCACAGTTTGATCAACACCTTTTCTCCTCCCAAACAACTTTTATGGTTGGCTGTAAATCAAAGGGCAAAAAGCAGAACATGACACCAGATAGTAACATTTCTATTTTCTGGTTTGGACTCCAGTAAGCTGACTGAAAGAAACCCACCTCCTCCAACTGCTGCTGCCCACAGAAACACGATCAGAAAACTGCTCTTTTAACTGTGTGGGTGTTGAATGGAAAGAGTGAATGCAGAAACAATGGCTGCTGCATTAACACTTGCTTCATTTGAGCCATAACTAGAGGGGGGGAACCTGGTTTTCTGATGACGCAGCACGAGGCTGAGTCAACACATTTTCCCTGCTGGCGTCACTAAAAAGCTGCAAAAAACAGAGAATATGCTTAAAAAATGATGCAGTTCTAGACATGCTGGACTGCTTGTATGCTGATATGAATGAAGAGACAGGATGCTATTTGGTTTCGGTCCAGCGTCCAAACCAAAACAACCCCAAAGAGAAAGCGTTACCAGATCAACAAGCCTAAAATTAATATGGATTAAAATAAACAAATGACTTATATCTGGTCAGGTAAACATTTCAAAGGTTATGAGGTCGATACGATCTCCAACAATGAGATTTTCCGCGCAGGAATGAATACAGTGTAACACCGAGGCAGCAACGCGGTCTAACGGCGCGTCGCGTGGACAAAAAAAAAAGGAAAAAGAAAAGAAACCACGCGACGAAGACACGCGAGCTTCAATGCGAATCGGATTTATTTACCTCCCTATCGGATCAGGTGACAATAATACAGTAGAAAAGGCGATTAAATAAAAGGATCTACCATCTTACCTAAGCGGTGCTGTATTTCAAAATGGTAGCGCCTGCTTCCGTTTGAGAGTCGGGCATACTGGTGGAGGGGGGAGGGCTGCTCCGGCTGCACCAGGAGGATGCTGATTTTCCATCAAATGACTCAAGTGCTCACACAATACACGCACACAAAGCTCCTCAAAAGCCTGCTTCACTTATTACAGTGGCCACATGGATAAAGGATGCTGCGTAGCGTCGGGTCTGCGCTTCAGAACAGCATGCAACATATGAGGAAACCATGTGGGAAACCAGTGTTTGCGCGTCCACAGAAGACTGTGGTGGTTCCACAATAAATCAACAATACTTTTATATCTATGGAGAGAAGTTTTAGTACTTTATTTAAAAAATAAAACAACGTCAGGCAGCAGTGAAGAAGCCTCTGACTGAACATATTTAGCTGTTCCTTCACTATGTTGTGTAGTCTGTTGTCCTTGACACCCCAACCAAGAGCTTCCCCAAAGAGTCTAGGCCTATAAGGTTTTGAGGTGCAGATACTGTATTATGATTAGAATTAAGGCCGTGTCCACAAAGAGACTAGTTGAGTCTTTCGTCATTAGGATGTTTTGTTCATATGGAAGCTTAGGGAGACTGAAACTCGGAATAAATGGTTATTGAAATTTGCCAAACAGTCATTTTAGAACATATTCTTCATCCATTTCCATGTGGTTGTTTGGCTTTCATATCTGCAACTGCACCTATTCGGTAATGAAACATATCGGAGAAAACCAGAGTACAAATTATTCATTTTAATGTAAAAAGTACATGTTTACTGTAGTGATGGGAATTTCGGCTCTTTTGAGGGAGCCAGCTCTTTTTGGATCAGTTCTCTACAAAGAGCCGGCTCTTCTGGCTCCCAAACGGCTCTTGTTTTTATCACTTATGGAGAAACTACTGAACATCATTACTTACATTTTTTTAAATGATCACAAGTAAACATATTGCCAAATTACCTTTTACCTTGTGTGATATGAAATATTACAAGCTATGAAAGTTGAAATTGTATGACTAGAAATAGCCACATTCTTCATGTCATGAAGTTACATAGGAACAGGGAGCTGATGAGCTGTTAATTGCTGTTCATAGTTCTCTTCCCCTCCGAGCAGAGATCTCTGCAAAAAATCTTACAAGAAATGGCCTATAAGTGTTAAACAGTGGGCTTGTAAAAAAAAAAGAAAGAAAAGTAGAATCACCTTTTTTGTAGAGTAGAATCGTCTCTCATCATTCACTTAAAAGAGCCGGCCCTTAGAATCAATCACACATCATTAGTTGACTGTTACCTTAACTAGAATGTATCATTTGAGGGGAGAAGCTAGCTGAAACATAAGGCTGAGTATGGTTTCAGCATGGGGCAGGTCTGCCGCTTTTTGGTTGTTAGATGAATGGGGCACCTCTAGGAAAACTGGCTTGGAGCCACAAGGTGTAGAGAATGTGAAGACCGCATGATGTGCATTATGTTCCGTAGAATACGTGTTTGTATTACCAGTTATCCCAGCATATCCAACCTTCTTAATAAGTTTGTCCAGTCTCACTAAGTCTCTGGCTCTGATGGCTGCTTTCCACAGCAGACTTGGCGACATCTTGGTGCAGGCATTGACTGAATTTAGCATCCTGAAGAAGTACAGTCTCTTTTGTCCTTTCTTCTATGCTTCGGTGATGCATCTAGTCTAGTCTGCGATCTAGCCAAAGCCAAATGTACTTGTATTCCTCCACCACCTCTTCTTGCAGGATGTTACCAGTACTCTTTTTACCGCTGACTTCCTGAAGTCAACAGTTAGCTTCTTTGCTTCCATTTAAGATGACAGGATCTACTAATGTATTGGACGTCTGAGGTGTACAGTCTGAAGAAAATGGGAGCACAGTCCACTGTGGTACTCCAGTGCTTCTAACCATCTCACACAAACCCAACCTTTCGGTTTGTTAGGTTTTCATCAATCCACCTGGAATTTACAGAGTCTCACACTTGGTATGGGTTTTTGTTAGTGGAACAAGGAAGGATGTTTTCCACAGCAGCTTGAGTGTCATCTTCATCATCTGTATTTTGTACATTTTTAATTGTTTTAAGTCATTTTTTTTGTGTGTACTCATATTGACTCATTTTGAGCTCATGATGGTGTTGAGAAGTTAGTGTGGGTGAATATTTTAATCTGATTTTGATGAGATACAAATGTGACTCAGCTATGAACTTGTGCTCTCGCAATGCTGTAAATTTGATCGTAATTAAACTGTTATTGTCATCTAATCTACAAAAAATGTACTTTTTTTTACCCCCCACTTGATTGAAAATTCTGTTTATGAAGTATTACACAAGTATGCAGCAAATAATATTAAAGCAAACAGCATATATTAGCATCTTTCTCCTTCTGTCTCCAAGCAGAGACAGTGAAAGAGTCAGAGTAAAGTCCAAGACAAATGGGAGACAAATGCTTTCAATGAATTTATTTTTTCATTATGATCCCTACATTCTCTGAAGTCGCATTGATTTGCCAGCTTTTTTGCCATGTTTTTTTCACCGTTTTGAGCATGTGCAGAAAAAAACCCCTCTTTATTTCCCCATTAAGAAAAATATCTGATTGTACCACACAGTCATATGACTTGATTAAAACATCATTCAGACCTGCTTCAGATTAGTCCAAACTTGGGCAATTTTATTTAAATTGATGCATTTATCTGAAGGTTTGGCACAGTCACTTTGATTAATTCAGCGTGTTTAAATCTCTTTATGGCCAGATTGAGTCAGAAGTTGTTTCGAGCCAATCAAAAGTAGTTATGTGGCCTCTTTTGTTGAGTTTGAATCTGTTCATAATTTCTGTGAGTATACATGAAGATCTAAGGCTGATTTCTGACCTGAAAAAATCTGTAGTAATTTTGAGTCAATCTGGTATCTTTTTGTCATTGTTTTCTGGTTAGTTTGACAAACGAAAAAAAAAAGAGACTCCATTTAATCTGTGCCCAGTTGATCCAATAATCCATCAATAGACAGCCATTTACCCAACTGAGATGCAAGAAGAGTGGCATTGTATCATTGTCTGACTTAAAATAAATATGGAGTCATTCAATAAGCTTATTTGGGAATCAACAGAGCATGACACGTTACATTTGAGGGGAAAAAAAAATCAGTGTCTTTATGAACAAAAAATGCTGAGTCAGCAGGTAGCAGTTTGTCTCTGTTACATTCATTAAGCAGATACAAAGATCTCACAGGAAAACACAGATTACTATAAAGTTTCTGACTGTATGGCTGCAGCTGCAGTAATGAAACAGCTGAGGACACAATCCCTCATGACTACCTTCTCTTAACTCTTTTCCCCTCGTCCTTTAGAGCTCTTTTTAATCTCTCTGGCCTGAGCAGCTCACACCACCTCCTGGATTTAATATTAACAGACAGAGGCGGGAATGGCTCAGATTTATGCCACCTCTATAAAAGTGTAAAAGAACTCTTAGAGCAAACACAAAGGGGAGGCATGACTGCATGTTAAAAACCTGTGGTTACTCATAATAAGGACTCGGCTGTTGGTTTGTTTTACTGCCCGTCTCCCATCTTTAGCCTTCTGGTGGTGAAAATTGCCTCGAGTTACTACTGAACCCCCCAAAGCTATCTGAGCACAATTAAACTTGTTTTAATTATTTTTCCCTTTAATTTGAATGACAGATGTTTCAGTCATATCCTTTCAGTCAGGCAGCGGATGTGAACAGCAGGACGTCGTGCTATGTTTGCTGCAAATGGCTCTTTTATGATCGGCTTTCACTATGAACACAAACCCAAGTGCATCTGTTTCTGCCAGCAAACACAGCATCTAAGGGAGGACCTTTAGGAAAGTCTCAACCTGCTTAGATGTTAACAGGATGAACTTTTAGTACAAGATCATTTAGATTTTATCACAAAGGATTTTAAAAAAGTAATTCAAGTCTAGTCATTCTTCCTGAAAGAGTTCAGTTTCTGTTGGTACCAACGTCAGTGACATAACATCCTCTCAGTTCCTCTTCAGGATTATCTGTCAGTGTTTGAGGCTCAGAGATGGGCTGCTGGCGTCTCTGAGCTGGCCTTGCTGCGGCCCTTCCCAGCTATTGGCCGGTCTCTCTCCTCCCATAGCGTGACCCCGTCACAAGCACAGATCCGTTTGGGATTTTGGAAAATGCCAGCGGATCGTGCAATGATGCCACAGGCCAGCCTGCAGAAAAGGAGGAAAAATAACTTAAAATAACTGAGATTTCATGTTTTATACATGAATTTATAAAGTGCTCATATTTTCCTGATTGCACCCTCATTTCTTACATGTTATATTAGTTAACTTTAAAGTTAATTTTTGCTACACAGTTACAGTTTGGTAAAGAATGAAGCGCATTTATTACAAGGTTAATGTTAACTTAAACTTAAAGTTGTCCAGTAATGTTACCAGCATTTTAATTATCCCGTATTTCTGAATTAATCAATTAATAACGACAGAAGTAAAATATCTTATCATCATTTAGAAGCTGATAAAATGAAAAGTCTTAAACAAAATTACTCTCAAATAGAATAAGTTTATAAATTTCCCATTTACATACCTCTCACCAGAGTTCCCAGTCTGTTTGGACAGAGGGTGATTGCCCCGACCCAGATCATCCTCCCTTGCATCCACTACCAGAGATCGGCCAATCACATCCCACACCTGCACCATCACAGGATATTGCTGGTCTCCATTTCTCACCCGAGACACATATATATGTGTGTGTGTGTGTGTGTGTGTGTGTGTGTTACCTTGAGTTGGTCGTCCTCTAGTCTAAATGAAGCTCTGCCATCTGGTCCGGCAACAATGTTTCCCAGATCACCTGCATGCTGTAGTAACACAAATACATGCAGAAAATACGCTAAATCTAGATGACTTTATTTATTTATTTATCCTGAAATCTAGTTAGAAAAGTCAACGATTGCCTAATGAATTATTCTATGTAGCTTAAAAGAAGGAATTTTTCTGTACCCTTTCAGAGTCCCCTGGACCCCCGTGTTGCCTCCCAAAAGGGTTGTAGTGTTCTCCACAACTGCAGAGGAACAGGACACTGGACTTAATGAAATATGGTTTATAAGTCACTTAACACAATTAACTGGCTGAGTACAAATGTTGTCATTTGCTATTAATAAAGTGAAAGATGCTGAAGAATACTTGTAAATCAACAGTTTAGTAACAAGGTAGGGTAGAAAAAGATCATCAGTATTTTAGCAGCATTGTTCATTAAAATGAGACTCGTTGCTGTAATACAAACAATTTCAGCAAAGACGTCTGAAAACAGCTGCTGATGACACTAGTCTGCAGTGATTTATTCTTAAAATGCAGTTTAGTTTGAGTGATATGTTATTTTATATCGGTTTGCTTTTTTATAAAAAAAAAAAAAAACCCACAAAACTACTGAACCAGAATGAGAAAACATTGCCATGTGCATTTCTGTATTTGATGTATATTAGCATTTTAACTTTCCATTCCATCTCTTGCCATAAGAAACATTTTATGTCCAACTTTAAAGGACCCCCCCCCCCCCAACTTTCTCCCATCACTGTATTTCTTTTTTTCTTCTTTCTGTCTTTTCTAGCCCAATTGTTGTCTACTTCCCTCTGCAGGGCCTGATACATTTTTTAAACAAACTTTTAAAATGGTAGCTGGATTTGTCATGAAGACTTCTTCCAAACGATTTGGTCTCTTACAGATGTATTACCATTACTTTAGTTTTGTCAGATCATTTCTAATTTGAAAAACATTGTATAAAAATCTTGCACAATTAAATATAATTTTTCATGGTTCCGATAATTTCATACTCATACAGAAAGCTGTCCCATATATATCACTTCCCTTTCTTTTTATCCCTCCTCCATTGAAGCTACAAGGCCTGAATTTAAATTTATTTTTGTGGTCCTGCAAATTGAAACAGACATATTTAATTTTATTTCAACTATTGTCCATATTTTCAATGGTCCTTTAACCATTCATTTGTAAATTTAGGGAGTTATTTTGTATTTTCTTTGATGCAAATGGCAGTGATTATAGTGGTGTCTTATGGCATGAACCATCCATTTTTCTCCATCCCGCCTCATTGTCTTTATCAAGTCACAATTTTATAGCTTTTAACTCTTGATGACCAACAATATTTTTCAACACAGGGTAAATTTAAACCTCCTTTTTCTTTAGGGATTTGAAGTATTAATTACTTTGTTCTTGGTTTTTTGTTTCTCCATATAAATTTTGATATAATTTTGTCTATTTTTGTGAATCTTTCTTTCAGGATAGGGAGGGACTAATACGAAACCAATAACCTTGACAGAACATTCATCCTTATCACTTCATTTCATCCCATTGATGTCAA
Organism: Pseudomugil tenellus; assembly: GCA_037177515.1. Taxonomy (NCBI): domain Eukaryota; kingdom Metazoa; phylum Chordata; class Actinopteri; order Atheriniformes; family Pseudomugilidae; genus Pseudomugil; species Pseudomugil tenellus. The sequence continues at coordinate 13,762,033 of JBAMHX010000006.1, read as the reverse complement.
AGACAGTATATCGCATCTTATCAAACCTTTACTAATTCCCTTAGACGGACATACGGGACATTTTGACGTAATTACATAACAACGCAGCTCGCCATCTTAGCGTGGTAGAAACCGACCCCTGCGACCCTACAGAGGAGACATGGTAAAATCATGTTTGTGGACGGCTACACATCTATTTTTTTAAAAAACATGGGGTTCAAGACCACGTACCATCGTATACCGTTAAGTGGAGTCAGGAGAGAGAAGTGGCTGAGCGACGTCAACAGATGCTAAATACGATCGGACGTAATGTGATGGTTGAAAAGTTGTGGAAACCAAAATCCCACTATGCTACGTCTGTGGCCTTTATTTTACATCCGGTAAGTGCACATTCAGTGATATTTTATGCATAATTATATATGAACTTAATAATAACATTAGTGCTGCAAAGAAACCAAGATCTCTTAATTATAACGAGTCAGACTGGCCGTCTTTAGGCTAGCTGTTAGCTAACAGTTAGCCAGTAGGGGTTATTGCGTAAAATAGTGGTCTGGTCCGGACCACGCGGTTATGAGTGGTCCCTGCCTCTAGGGGGCAACCCCGTCGTGGTCCCTCTCCAGTTAGCGATTACATTCAGAGCCCCATAAACAATAGACATGATTGTCTTTTAACCTTGCTTCCTTTTTGCTTGAGGTGTTTTTAAAAAGTCTGGCTGTGCATCTTAGATGAACTCTGATCGGAGTATTCCACTTTTGGCCCTGCTAATGGATCGTACAAGCAGATACTATATATTTCCTCATCTAAGTGACACAGTTATCTCGTTATAACATATTTTTAACCGTAACATCGCCAAACGCTTCCGTAACGTCCTTATATCATGTGATTTATTTGCTGGTAAATGATATTAATATCAAAAAGTAAATCCATATTTAAGCAATTTAAACCAACCTACAGTGAAGTCAAACACATATAACTGAATGAGACTAACGCGTTGTTTACCCCTAGACAAAGATGGCGCCTTCGGTTGCCATGGCAAATACGTCATCGTGACGACATGCCGTCTAACACAATTCAAACTTTCACTTTAATGTGATTGATTATACAAACATGTGATGTACTGCAGTTTTATGCGTAGATGCAGCTGGATTTCTCGACCACACACTTCCTAACTCATCTTCTGATTGGTTCGTCATGTATTTAACAGAAAGCAAAGCTGCGTTCCTCTCACACCATCGGTAGATGCCCTCAACGTGATGATGGTTCAAATGACCATGTAGTGTGAGGAGTGAAGGATGGACGCACTGTTAATGTTGCTAAGATGCAAGTAAGCAGGTTATGTTGTTAATGTGAGATGTGAAGGAGAGCGTGAGCGATGACACCCCGAGGGGAGGAAGAGGTGGCAAAATTATCAAAGAAAGGGGTGAAAAAGGGGGATTTAAATAAAGTGGATTTTGTACTTATGTTTTAGATGTAACGTTTGTTTTATCACTGTTTAATTTGAGAAAACTGAAAATCAATCACAAATTTATTTCAAGAAGGCCGCCAACTTCTCCGTTTAGAGAAGTACGTGTGTGTGTCATCTACATAACAGTGGAAGTTCATTTCCTAAAAACAAGGCCAAATGCAAATAAACGACGCATAGCAGGTGTTCCAGGACACAACCCCGTAATGGTGACTAGTTCAGGATGTGTCCCGCCTCTCACTTAGTAGCTGCTGGCCTGTAGCCATCAGTGCAATAAGCAGGTATGGAAATACAATGGATGGAAATAAAACTCTTTTTTAGAACGTATGGTTCTAAAAAAGAACATCTGCAACAGCAGGCCTAACTTTAATTAAGAAAAATATATAAATCAGCCCAACCCCCCTAATCAATGTATCTTTAAAATGTAATATTCCCATGGAGACAGTGGAGTCTCCATCTTTTATATAAAAAAAAAATAAAACACAGACATTTTTTAAAAACGTTGGTTTCTTTAGTTCTCATCTCTTTATTAGTGTTGCGATAAGATTTAGTGAAAAAAGCAACACTGTTTTTCTCAAACAATCTCCTAGTTCAGTCATCATGTTGTCCCTCCTTTTTCACACACAACAACTCAAGAACTTTGCACATCCACCTTCCGTTTGCACTAGACCGTACTACCTCATCATCATTTCATTTAATCTCTTAATATCACCCGTGTTTTGACTGAAAAATGGAAATGAAAATGCAAAAGTCAATGTTAAATGTTTCTTTTTCTGCAATTTCTTAGTTGATATTTATTTTTATATATCATCACTTATTTAGGATATACGATGCCTTTACTTGCACTTCATTTGTATTTTACTTTTGTTCCGAGAGCACAGAAGTTTAATTTATACTGTATGTCTAACACATATAGTATATTTCACAATAAAGCTGACTTTGTATCATTACCAAACAAATATGCTCATATTGAGGACTCCAGCTTTTCATGAGTGTCATTTGTTCTCCTTCAGTTTCCTCTGTGGGAAAAAAAGGGTTAGAGAGGTTTAGAGGATGCTCAAATTCAACAGCCTGATCTCCCCATCGGCACAAAATTCTTGGTGGATTAGACTTAACGAAAAAAATGGTCCAACCTGAGGCAGTCCTGCGTGAGATCCCCCAGGGTGTGGACATGGAGGCCATGGGGTCCAGGCTCCAAACCATCAATGGTCCCATCGATCAGACATTGCTTCTCAGACAGCTGCAGGAAACGCACCACCCCCTGAATCGAGCCTGCTCCAGCAAGCATGGCCACGGCAGCACCAAGGTCTGCAATCAAAGCACAAACACCCTGAAAGATCGCACATAGTTCAAGTGATATAATCATATACTGTATGTACTGAATATGCATCTCTCCATACAAGGATCTCACAACTTCTACCAGTCTTTTTCTTTTGTTCCTGCAAAGAAAAGCTGTGCGTTTAATCCCAAATAAGAGAAAAAAAAGTATACCTAGTGTACCTATATGCCATATCTTCCATGTGTTCTACCCAGAGCGTTCTGAAATATTTCCAGTTTAGATAAATGCACATATCTAATCCCCAACTGCGAAACACTCCATGTTTAGTTTATGAACATTTTCTAATTGTTTTCTCGTGCTTGTATTTTTCAGCTCTCAAACTGCACATCTTGTACCAGGACATATTTTATTAATATAAGCAACGCTGACTCGTGTTTCGCCAGAGTGAGCTGCATGTAAAATCTAACTATGAAGCATTTCTGGTGAACAGACGGTTCAGTATAATCTAATTTGGCAGCTTTAGTTAAAAATGTTGATTTCAATTCAGTTATACTTTATTCATCCACCGGATCAGATTCAAGACACATTTGACATGTGACACATTTGTGTCACAGCAAACCGTTGTTGCCTCATTGTTTATATATTGGCTCATGATAAGGGTTCATTAATAAACACTGTTTTTTACATGAATAAAAGTACTATGGGAAGAGTTCTGACTTAACTGATTATTTGATTTATGAATAGTGTGTGTGCATAACGCACATGTGAGTAGGGCTGGGTAATATGTCCTCAAATGAATATCACAATTAATTGACCATAATATAATAAATACAACCAATTTGTATTTATTTTAGTACCTTTTTTATATACTATATTTTTATTGTAAATATTTTCATATTCTGGCCCTCAAAGACAGAGTCCTGCAGGTGTTGCGAGTGTCTTTGCTGAAACACAGCTGACTCAAATCAATGGGTAATAACAGACTCGTGCAGAGTTTGATGCAAAGCTCTGCACAAGTCTGTTAATTAAGTCTGATGCGTGTCATGTGTGTTGCAGCAGCGAAATTCCTAATAGCAGAAGGACTGCGACACTCGAGGACCCTTTGATTCGAGTGGGAGCTGGTAAAAAGGGCAAATCTCCATAGTTTTGGTTCAATATTGGTTAGATACTAAATAGGTTTGGATTGTAAAATATGTATAAAATCTTTATCAACTTGTTCATGCAAATCTTTCTGTATATAGTGGTCTAGGGGTGCCCTTGATAATGGTATGTTCCAGTTAAAAATATCTGTATAAGTAGTTAGTTTGAAGTTTTTTTGGTGTGTAATACTGACATGAAAATAAATATGCACATTGCAACAAGTCATTTTGCTTCCTCTGTGGTATTTACCTGTGACTGCATGCTAAAGCTAACGACATGCATATATTAATACGGTTAAAGCATAATTAAATATCTAAATTGGGTTTTAAATGCTGCTGCTAGAGGTTTACCTAGAACTAAAAGAACACATCACACCAGTTCTATAATCTTTACACTGGTTTCCAGCCAGTTACAGGATAGATTTTAAAACCATGCTCATTGTTTATAAATCCCAGAACGGTTTAGGACCAGAATATATCTGTGATATGTTCAGAGAATATAAACCAATCAGAGC
>JBAMHX010000006.1:13740956-13755495 GCA_037177515.1 Pseudomugil tenellus | reverse complement strand
ACTAAACATGGAGAAGCAGCATTTAGCTGTTATGCTGCAAACATGTGGAACAAACTGCCAGTAGAGATACAACTTTCCCCAAATGTAGAAACATTTAAATCCAGGTTAAAAACTTTTATTTTCTCTTCTAGCTATAAATAAAATCTGCACGCTAACTTTTTAATTATGTTCTTCTAATCATGATAATTGTTCTGTTTTTATTCTCTTTTTTTTATTTCTGTTTCAACATCTGTATTGCTTTTAATGTTTTTATGTAAAGCACTTTGAACTGTTGTGTATATGAAAGGTGCTATACAAATAAACTTAAATAAGAATCACAATTAAAACAGCTGCATACTTAAAATGCTACATATTTGTAAAAAAATCCCTTAAACCCAGTTTTTGTTTAATCTTGAATGTTTTAAAAGGAAGTAAAGAAGAAGGAAGTCTTGAATAAACATGGAAGCAGTTATACAACTCTTAAATAAGCAGCACAAAGATGAAAATGTATGATAAATGTGTTAAATTCTTTATTTTGTTGGTTATTCTTAGGAAAAATTTAGGCATGATAGACAAAGCTGCCATATTGGAGTCTTCGTTTTAGTGTTGTGGATATTGGTCATCTTTAGTTTCTTAAATTCTCCAGTCTTTCCTCACCTTGCTCTGATCCCCCGATGCCTTTCAGAACAGCTCTGCGTCCAGTGCTCTCGATAAGAGCCTGCACCTCGGCGCTGGTCAAAGCGGACTCCACCAGCACCTCCTCCCTACCAACATCTATACTGACTGAAGCAATACCTGCAAACACATAAACACACCCATCGCACACAAGCGGACAGAGTTATTCATGTTTTATTTTTTAATCTGTTGATTGTTTTACACCCCAAGACATACTGGGGGTAAAAAAAATCTGTTAAGAAAAGCCATCTCTGTTTTAAAGCTAGCAAACATTGCTTTTAAAACTTACTCATAGGATTGTATCACAGACGGTAAGTGAATTAGGATCAATCCAATATGCTTAGATCAATTTAAATAATGTGTATACAGGCCTGCAGGTAGTTTGCTGCATCCGTTCATCTGTTAATTTGTTGCGTATAAATCTGTCATGGACTTATTACAACAGTTTGTGACAGCGTTTCAATTTGTGTTTTATAAAAAGCTTTAATTCATGCTTTGTACTGTGTGCCTTCTGCTTTGGAGCTGATGGTTGATAACTTTGATTTATTCGTAATTAATAAGGGAGGATCTTGTTACTCTATGCTATGTATTTATATTCATGGGAAAGGTGTGTTATATATAGTGCATGTGAAAATTAAATATCCAAGGACTGTGAGATCTTCTAAAATTAAAAATGACTTATTGGAATTAATAATCACAAGTGTTTAATGTGCGCTTTCCTTTTTTGGTGACTGAGATGAGATTAGAAACATCCTGACATTGAGGCTGGTCTGGAGCAGGCTAGCTCCACAGAATAAATCTCCATCGTAACTGATGTCGTAACACCCAGTTTCGTGCAAGTGGATCATTGATGAGCTGAACCAGGTTGACCAGATATCCCAACTTAATCCCCTATCTTGATTTTGTGCCAAAAACGCAGCACAAAACAAACTGATAAAAACAAAATAAGAAAGATCAGCATGGGATGGAGTATGCAAGTCTGATTAGACCTAAGCTTCTCTATTAACTCTTTAACTGGTTTTGAGTTGAGCACAAATGCATGGGGAGTTATAAACACACAACTTTCTGCACATAATCTTAAATACATATCGTGTTACTTTGCACATCTTATGGCAAAGCAGATTTAGCTAAACAATATAACGCAGACATGATTTATGGAGTAAAAAACTCTGCACTGCATAGTGTAAAGATAACAAATACCAGGAGTTACCTCGATATAAACCAGTAGAGGACAAATGTAGACCTACCAATAGCTTAAAATGTGAGGGATACACAAACATTATAATCAGCTTCTTTCACGGGGAAGTCTTCTCCTCACCTGGTTTATCCTCCAAAGCAGCTCTGACTTTCTCTGCAGAGCTTTCACTTGTTATTTGCACCGCAAACTCCAGCTGCGAAGGACAGAGTTCACATCAAACACCTGCAGCTGGTGTAAACATGCTGAATACCGTCTCTGTAGAGTGTCACACAGCTCAGCTATCAGTAACTGTGATCCCAACATAGACAAGTTTAGATCAGAGCAGCTCAAAACATTGAAATAGGGCTATTTTTACGGCAATAGGAGCTAAAACGGCTGCAACTGGACAAAATGCGGACCTACAATGAGTCTAAAGTTACTGACAAACCTTAGTCAGCCTGTCAGACTCCATATTGTTCACACAGAAGACCGCCTGGGTGATAAAAACACTGAATTAAACAGACAACTTCCCAGTTTTCGGGAAACGGAAGCAAACCTGTTGTACGTACTGACGGCCGCCGCCATGTTTGTGAGGTCACTGTGACGCTGCGCACGCTGTCGCCCCCAGGTGTCAATTGTGTGTTACTGCAACTTTACGTTTTTACACGAACAAAAGATTGATCAATTAGTTTTACATTTGTAAATAAAACATATCGAGTAATTTTTTCAAAATGTATCCACATATACGTTCTCACACTTTTCAGATGCACTTTTGAAATATTTCAACCGACCAAAACAAATGTCATATGATGAAGTTAAAGATGACTTTGCTTCAAGAATATCCAGAATAGTAAAACTGTAAAGAGTTTATTAAGGTGTTGTTGACACCTTTACTACAGTCATGCATACAGCTTCCTCTGTTCATGTGACTCATTGTAAACGGTGATAAATTAAGAGTTAGTATGCTTTGTTCTGTCTGTCGGGGTTTTCATAGCAATTGTTTTGCGTAACACGTCATTAATGTGGTATTTCTGATTCATATCTTATTTGTTTTCATGTTCAACGAGAACATTTTCAATGTTTGTGCTATGTTGCATTGCAAGTGTTATGTTGCATTTTATGTTTTGCTGTGTTACTTATTTCTGTAGTTTTATTTGGTGTGATATTTTCAAAGTGAAAGAAATAAAATTTGGAGTACATACATGCTGCACATGTATAACATTGATTGAGAAATGGACTGTGGTGCAACACAGCACTAGGTAAATTCTTGTCTAGGGCACCAAACAAGTCAAGGCTAGCACTGCAAATCACTCAGCCGGTCAGACGAAACAACAAACACCGTCTCAGTCATCTAGAATTATATTAAGCTAAATTAAATCTTATGCATACTTGATTTAGTCAATGCTTGATACTGACTTTAGCAGTTCAGCTTTATTTTTACTATGTCAATTCATAACACTGTCATCTCAGGGCAATTTACAGACTATTAATTAAAGCCAATTCATTGTTATCCAATCACTGTCTAAACAACTCAGTTTATAGTAGCTTGGTTAAAAAAACCAAACAGATTCTTTTGAAACTTAACTTGTGTTCAGTCCCCCATCATAAACTACAAAAACTGGCTTTAAAAGACAAGAAAAAAACTACAAAAATTAGGTTAATTTTCCTTGAAATAAGATCAAATTTCTTGTTCTGTTGGCAGATAATTTATCTTATTTCAAGGAACATTAACCTGTCAAGAATTCCTAAAACAAGTAAAAAAAAATCTTGAAAAAACCTACTAAGTAAGAATAATGATCTTACATAAAAAATAAGGTAATGTGTCCTTGATTTGAGATGTTTAATCTCAGATTAGATTTAGATTTTAGTTTTTGCAGTGTGAGCATCGTCTGTACCACAATGGAAAGGAAAAACCTACTTGTACAGCAGGAAGAAAAAGCTTCATGGAAAAACTTGTGTGCTGGAACTGGTTCGGGTGGAGAGAACATGAAAAAGAAACAGACATTGCAACATTTATTAATGGATTTAATTACTATTGTTCTTCATGCTGTGACAAGAAGAGAAATACTTTAACAATTACTTTATACATGTAACATTTGAAGCGAGGTGACATGATGAAATATGATCTCTCATACTTTTTCTCATCAGAACCATTCGGTGCAGCAATTTGGATCAGAGACTTTTCAGGGCATATTTAGGACAATCCACAAATAAAAAATCTCAGTAATCCAATCTTAAAAATCCTGAAAAACATGAACATTCAGGATTTTTTTTATTTTGGCAATATTAGGTGGAAGAAGGTGGTTAGAGGAATTTGTTATATATGTCAACCCAATCCTGGTACAAAAAACACCCATAAAAAATAACAAAAACATCATCAGCTCTCAAAAACAATGTCAGAAATAAAACCCAAGTTCTTTTCACATGAACCCTCTTAAACACATAAAAGCAGGATCTGATCAAAGATCACCATCCTGATCATGTTGTAGCTAAAAAACACACAGGCCCTTTGATGCAGAGACGCCCATTTAACGATACGAAAGAAAGACAGAAAGAAAAGAAAGACAGAAAGACAGACAGACAGACAGAAAGAAAGAAAGAAGGACGGAAAGAAAAGAAAGACAGAAATAAATAAATAAATAAAGACAGAAAGAAAAAGAAAGACAGAAATAAATAAATAAAGAAAGACAGAAAGAAATAAAGAAAGACAGAAAGAAATAAATAAAGAAAGACAGAAAGAAATAAAGAAAGAAAGAAAGAAAAAAGAAAAGAGAGAAAGATAAAAGAAAGAAAGAAAGAAAAAGAAAGAAAAAAGAAAATAACAAGGCAAGAAGGAAAGAAAAAGAAAGAAAGAAGGAAAGAAAGAAAGAAAAACAAAGGAAGAGCAGGACTATTAAGCAATGCCATGTGACAAATGATACAGTTAGGCAGATGGAAGTTCAAGTAGCACTAGTTTTATTAGTTTATAGGTAAGCAAAACAATCTTTCGCCACTACACTGTGACCTGTGGCTAACTTCTTGCTGTTTCAGAAGCGTCATAGTGACTGTGCAGTATACTATGTTTCCACTGGCAGATGATGTGATGGGTAAGTCTGATAAAAACATCTATGTTTTGTTCTTTGCTTTCTTTTTCCATGACGCATATCTGCATTGTATTGTAGCCCATAATAGCACACATGATTGCTTGTCCTGTGATGGGCTGTCTGTTGATCTGTGCTCATTTCTTATAAAACGGCTTTTGGAACGGGATAAAGCAGGTTAAACAAAAGGGCGGTGTGCAGGAATTTATAACTTATAAAAGATTTGATAAGAGTTTATGACAAAAGCAAACTTCTCGACTCGGCTAAAAATAATCAGCTTAACTAAGAGTTTCAGAAACAACTTTTGTCTCCTGCAAAATAGTGACATTTCTTAGACATTCCTTTGTGTGAATAAGCCCTGTGGTGATTAGTCATGACGATAACCAGATCATTAAACCTAATTAACCACAGTGGATCTGGTCTGGAATAATTTTTCAATTTTTCCTTTTTGTTTTTTTTGCCAGTATGGAGTTTATAATATCGGACCTATTTGTTATAATTATTTCTTATTAATCCACCCTAACCCTACTACATTTATGCCTCATTTAATCATATATGGCTATGATTTTTCATTTTAAGTTTTCAAACTGTTGGCAATACACATTTAAATTCTCAAATGTCATTACTAACCAAAGCCCCCCAAACCCAAATTAAAACCAATGATTATTTAATAAATGCTGATTTATTAAATGATCACCCCGCAGATCTCGGTAGTTAATGATGTGTATCTAACTTATCATGTTTAAGTAAAATAATACCACGGTTGTTTTTATGCCATACTGCCAAACAGCAGTACAAAGATTCTTTTTAAAAAAATCTTAGACGCACCTAGCTGTTCAGGTGATGGTGGATCTTAGTGCTGCTGTTAACACAACAGATCACTATATTTTACTAGACAGACTGAGATACCAGCATCTCAGGTATCTCATTCTGTCTTATTTATTTTTATTGATTTTAGTTTTACTTATTAATACATACCTTTACATTTATTTTAAGTATTACTTACTAAAGTTTTATTTATTGTTTCGTGTTACCCAATGTTTTTATGAAATCCTCTATATTTTTTTTACCTGTTGCTTGTGTTAAATATATTTAATGCCAGTGTTTTCTTCATGATCCTTCATGCTGGGGGTGAAATGGGGTGGGGAGGCTAGGCTTTAAGTTCTTGAATGTCTGGCTTTCCCAAGATATCGCTTCCTCACACCAGTATCGGTCCTGATGTTTATTTTCATGAAAATATGCAGCTGATGACAGAGAAGTGTGTGAACATGTGTGTGCCTGTGTGTGTGTGTGTTTGTGTGTATGTGTGTGTAAGAGAGAGAGAGAGAGCTAGGAAAGAGAGTGAATGTGAGAAAGATTAGTATCAGGTGTATTTTTTTAAACTGGTAGTTTACTCTTCTTTTTGCATTAAAAGTGCTTTATAAATAAAACGTGAATTGATCTAATTCAATTAAAGAAACCAAATATATAATTAGTATTTTTTTTTTACATAACATGTAATGACATAGTCTGCAAAGTAATTCTGTAGTTTTTCACACTGGTATTGGATTTATAATTACAGAAAAAGTACACACACTTAGTAATGGATTGATACCGGTTACTGGCATCAGTATTGGCACATTCCTAGTGGGGAGTAAATCAGTGTGACAACTAAATTTGGATGTCTTATTTATCTCTTCGAACCTCTGAAACAGCATGATAATCCAGTTCAAAGTTGAATTTCTGAACTTCAATTCCTCCAAAAACATGTTTTCCCTCATGGACCTAATTTTCCTAAATTTTGAAGCATAACAATCGGATTTAGTCTTCCATTAAAGAAACCAACAAAAACATACAATAAATAAAGAATCCTGTTAAGATTTGTTTAATTGATTAAATTAATTGACTGACATATTGACTAAGAGCTATAACAGGAAAATCTCCAGTGTGATGTATAATCTCTGATTTATATTAACATACAACACGCAGTATGTCTCAGTTTTCATTAAGCTGATTTCAATCTTGTGCATACATGCAGAACACATGAGCAGCTTATGATGGCTTTATAATTTTATTGGGTCAGACTGGTGGGAGGTGGGGGGAAGCTTACAAACCACAAAGACTGCAGCCAGTAATGATGATTGTTTCCTGGAGAGTACAAAGACCTTCAGTTCAATCTCATAATGTGCATTATTACAAAGTCAATGTACAGATTAAACTGCTGTGCTCAGTATGGGAGAGCCCAATGCTAAGCTGTTGACTGCTTCCCAGGTTTTCAGAGGCTCAGATAAGGCCGGTAAGTGTGTGTATGTGTGTGTGTACCTTTCTGATAGCACAAATAAGACATAAGATATTGCAGAAAACAGTAATTTAGCATGAAAATCTGCGCTGCGAGTCTCGAACTTACCTTAGAATAAGTACAAAGAATGACACATACTTGGCACCATGTCCTTTTGTACTCATCCATGTGCTATTCCAGAAACAACACAACCCCGCTGATGTTTTACCCAGAAAAACATCAAGCTGCTGCTCAGTCAGAACACAGCTTCCTCTGTAATAGACGGCTCATTGGCTCTGACCTTTAACCCCATCCTGAGTAATATGACCACAGGCTTTAAGAAGACTGAACCAGTGCGTGGCAGACTCAAAACACACAAGCACTGCCTTCTATGTTCGAGCCAGAGCAGTCTTCCTCTCTCATCCTTACTGCCCACACAGCAGCGGCTAATTTATTCAGTAAGTGGGAAACTGCCGAAAACCTTCACCTTGGTGTTGATCCTCACCACTGAGCTCCCCATTCAAAGGAGCTGAGGGAGAGCTGCAGCGATACCTGAGCCCAAGGGAGGGTGTCATTGGCACACACGTACACATATATAGGTAGAGTCAGACTCACAAGAAGGCTGGAAAGTGAAACCTAATCACTGTACCTGGACAAATGTGTACAGCATGTTTGGAGGGGGGGAGAAAGTAGAAATAAAAAGAGGAGAAAGGAGGGAAGGAGTGATGTGAAACAAGGGGAGAAAATGTGATGTGGGGAAGTTGAAAAGAGTGAATAAGAGACAAAAGTAAAGGACAAATGAGAGAGAGAAGCAATAGAAAGAATTTGCCAAAAAGCAGTAATGAATGTATGCATGCATGTGTGTGTGTGTGTGTGTGTGTGTGTGTGTGTGTTCAGGAGGGTTAGAGTTGTGTAAAGCAGCGCTGACAGGTTGTGGTGACAGACCTGTTCTGAACAGTGGATGTTTTATCTGTACCAATAAATGGGGCACTATATTCCAAGCTACTCTACACCATAACTGTAGAACTGACCTGTGACCTGTTATAGTTCCTTTTTAAATACTTCAAGAGGCTGAAGCCTCTCCTGTTTCAGTCACTTAGCAAGCCAGTTTTATTTTTAGAGTAAGGATGATACAGTTCCCTTTGCACAGAGGAGTGAAATATGTGACTTTTTGTCTTTAGCTGATCTAATAAAACTGAACAGGTTTTCCGAGCTGCTCTTTAATATTCAATGAAAGATATGTAATTACAATTAAACCATGTTTAAATACTATTAAAATACACTGTATTAAAATTCCATAATAAATATGTTGTATTATTAATGGTGCTTTACTTAACATTGGAACATTATACATGTTTCTATTCTCATTCTACTTACTATTTACTGGCAAGTATGCTTTATTCAATCAGAATATACAGAAAATAATCACAGCAATGAGTCCCATTCCGCAGTAACATTACTGTCACTTGTCACATGAAGTCAATCAGAAACACAACCTGCACACTGACTGAATCTAATAGTTTCTCTCAAATCTCCCAGTTGCTATCTGTTTATTAAATTGACCAGTTTTCTCATCAATTTAATCATCGGAAACCCCAGAAAAAATTCAAACCTCATGAAAATATGCAATTTGTGTCTAAGAAGTTTGCTGGACTGACAATCCCACAAGTCTTGTCCCTAAAGCTTGTTACATACTCCATGTTCTCAAGGCCCAGAGAAGATAATGATGTCATTTTTTTTTAGCAGATGTGGTTGAAGGCAGTTCTCAACACCAGGGCCGGCTCTAGCTCTCTGGGTGTCCTAGGTGTCATATTGGTTTTACGCCCCCAACCCCCACCACCACCAAACACACACACATTTAAAATTGACAACACTACTCTTAACATAGCTAAACACATCCTAATGGCTTTATGTTGTTTGGAGACAAGATTGCAAAGACTTCCAATTAATGATAATGCAGAGAAGTGTCAGAAAAAAACGTTTTTTATCATAAAATATTTAAAGATAAATTTTGTTAAATTATTTTTAATTATTTTAATAAAACTTAAATACCCAAACAAATAAAAAATAAATTAAAATAAATTATACAAAGTATAAAGGTGCTGAGTATGTAACAATAATAAAAAAGCTATGATGTACCTCCGTAAATCCAGAATATGGGCCTGGTCCGAGAAGTTTTCAGAATTGTCAAATGCGAACCTGTATCAGACCCGAGTTATGTTTTTCTCTTTCTTCAGTGCACAATTAAACAGTGTAGCAAACAGTGTGACCGCATATGTATGAATACACAAATGCTTTTATCCAAATGTAAGCTTCAAAATACAACAGATCATGTTTAACTTTTAAAAAAAGGATTTTACAACCTATGCAAATGCTTTACATGATACGCAACAACCCCGTTTATCGACCAGATGCAAGCAAACAACCATAATAGCTGATCTGCAGTGAACACGAACAGTGAACACATTTGGTATGTTTGGTATGTTCAACTTCCAGGGTATGTAAGTAACCATAGCAACTTACTGTCAACATAATCTGTTCCAGAGGAGGTTATGTTCCAGGTTAGTTTGCGCCAGAGAGCTCACTGAGCATGGTTTGAGCTTTTTCGGCGATCTTGTGGATGTTGAAGAACAAATTGTAGGAAACCTTTGTGAGAAGAACATTACTTTTTTCAAAAGAGTTGTTAATTTATTTGCAAAGCTTTTGAAACCTCACTTATGAAATTTGACAAACTGTCAGCAATCACCACAGAAAATATTTTTTGCATTGCTTCTGGCTTTTGTGTGGCAGGTACATTTCTGTAAAATGTGGCTGTTGCAGCGCATGTGGCAAAAGGAACGGTGTGAAGCGACTCGTATGCCTAGCACTAAAACGGCTCCTACACACATCTGTACAGTTCGCTGGACAAAAACTGCTGCATGTAAAAAGAAGTTCAGAACTTAATTTGCCAAAATCAGACTAATTTGAACATTTTAAAAAACATTTTCCCCATTTTTTGTAAGAAAAAAATAAATCAGATTTATAGTGATTACTTTACATACGATATATCATGTAACAGATTAATCTCCACATACAGATCCCACCTTATGAACAGCTGAATAAAAAAGCTGCATGGTGCACAAAGTGAAACAATTACTACTGTTAATCATGAAAAGTCTTTAACTGCCAACAATGATAGAAACAATGAACTAACAATGATTTATTGGTCCCACATGGCTGCAGTAATGATATGATTTCAGTAAAACCTTTTTGGAGAAAAATTTGGGAGCTTTTTGGAACCCCAGAAGGATGATATCTTAATAAGAACCTAAAATATTAACAGTATTATGAAACTGAATTTAGGAAAGGAAAATATGTAATACTTGATGTTATGTCCCTGAGACCCATATGCAAAGCTGCCTGTTTCTCCCCACCTAGATCATTGGCTGGCTTCTTCTCCATACTTATGATTGTGCCATCACTGCTCTGGGATTGGCTGGAGCTGGCCTAATCATCCTCAGACCAGCTGGAAATCCCCTACATGAGGAGACTGCTAATAAACATTCAGGGCAACAGGGCTTCCTCGCTCAGTCTGCCTCTCTCTGCTGCTTTTCCATGGTACCTACTCGCCCCTGCACGCCTACACTTTAGAGTGTTTCCACTATAGATATTGCGTCCCGAGCTCAATACGATTTCCATACCTGCTTGCTTGAGGTTCCAAGTGGGCCGACCTGACACAAAATTTGATCTCCACCTGACTGATGGTCATTGATTGGCCTGATTAAAGAGATGTCACTGCAAACGACTCCCGACCACAGTCTGTGTCCCACCTGGATTTAAATGCCACCAGAAAATGTGTTATTATTGGTAGCACACAAGCGAGTGGAAGAAGAAAAGGGCATTGCATAAATTCACCCCCTGGACCGATGAAGAGGTGAAAACTATTTTTATATGATTTTGGTGGATACCACAAGCTTGATGGAGCCACAAGAAATGAGGTGTTCCTGAAGCCCATGGAGTCCATCGAGCACGGTCACACACCTCAAACAGTGTTCTGTTTGAGGTTACTACCTAGCTTCACCGCCGGCAGCCCTATCCAGGTGCAATTGGCCCCCACCCAAAGAGATAGATCCTTGAGCGCTGACAGTTTGCTTGGCTGGGCTTCAGCCCTTTAACGGACGTCAAGCTCCACTCTTCAGAACTCGCTCCCACACCTCCAGAGCTCCTCTTCATATCTCAGCTCCCTACTAGGTGATCCCACTCAATCAATCAAGACCAGCTGCCATATCTACTCAGTTGCCACACCTCTCTCTTTACCACCATAAAGATAAAGATTTTGTAACGTCTAGTGGTTAACATCGACACTCATTACAATCCCCCCCATTTCTCTCTTTATGGAAGCAGGAGGAAAGGAGAAGTATTCAGATCTTCCATCAATTTTAAAGTTGCATTGAATGCTGCAGATGAAACACAGTGACAACAGCTTCAGATAATGCTGAAAATTATTAATGTACATGATGGAGGCAGCCAAAGAAATGATAAGTTACAAAAAATGTCATCTTAACACATCGTTTTGGCGAACTTGTAAAGGCTTTCTCAGACCGTAACTTGTCGCAACCAAAGGGGAAAAAGGAGGCTGTAACTAGTTGAAATAAAAGTGAATTTCATTAAGCTGCACTCCGGAAAAGTTTAAATCTAAATAACATTTAACTATAAATAGTAAAGAAGGTGGTTTAAATGTTTTGATGTAGGGACCTGCAGAATAATTCTTTAGTCTTACCTTTATAAAATATTACCAGGTCCATGACTCAGCTGATGTGACCATGAGATGTTTTAGTAAACAGTTGTCTCAAAGTTATTACTGACAAAACTGTTTAGTTGCATACTAACTTTTGGGATATTAAATGTACATGAAAATGAACTCATTTTAAGAAATAATGAAACCTTAAAAGGATACCAAACGTTATTTAATAAAATTTTAAAAAATGCATTTCTGATATTCATCCATGCTCTGCATCGCTGTCTCTTCCGGCTCATGCTGGTGTGAGTACATCCCGTGCAATGTCATAATTCATAAAAATGACTTCAAAAAGATGTCCGAAGCTTGCAAACGGCAACAGCCTCTCTTCCTGGTGGATACACATTTGCAGAACTTTGTATTTTGCTTCTGCATGACTGAACGGTGTTGCACAGTAACGTAAAGGTGTGACGTTCTCTAAGCTGCCGGTTTGTTAAACAGGTCTTTCAACAAAATCTGTGACCCCCATGAGGCGCTAGTCTTCATTTCGCGTCATATATGGTTTACTAGAGGAGCAAAGGCTTAAGAACACCTATAATATTAATGAGAAAACCGTTATTAGTCATTCAGCGGTTTACTGGCCTTGCAGAAACATCATTCAGCTATCCAGCAAGTTAAACACCTCCATAAAAGACTCCAGAACAACCAGCTGAAGTTCAGAGCCTTTATAGAACGTGTGAAACTGAAACACAGATTTGCGCATGTATGAGTACAAATAATGTCACCTAAAGAGCTACACATTGGCTCAAAATCAAATAAAACAAGTACTGCTCTCTTTAAACAGTAAAAAGTGTTAGCTCAGTGAAAGTCAGCTTACTAACTTCAAAAGAAATAAAGTTTAGTGCTAATTTAAACATTCAACTTACAGAGAATGCCCCAAGATGGGCTAACACCAATGATTGAAACAGATTAACATGGATTGAACCAGCTTCTTGCTGTCTTGACTTCTCTTAGGCCTCTGCTCGTTTTACTTCCTGTTTCTTCCTCTCATCTTCCTGTGGCAGTCTTAAAGGGCCAGTGTGACTTTGGAGCAGAGTGAGCAAAGTCAGAACACTCCCTGCCTGGTATCTCCTGAGATACCACGCTTAACATTCATCATCACCAGTCCGCAGAAGAAGAACTAGCTCAGATATAGGTCTGTAGTAGTGTTTTCTTGATCCTTGATGGACAACTTTCACTTAGGCCTTCCTTACAAGTCCATTCTGGCTAGGAACAGTTGAGACAATGATTCCCATTGACCACTCATTTCTCCTGACTTGTTTCTCTTTGAGGAGGACAACATCCCCTGCTTTAAAGCTGACTTTTTTATGTTGCCACTTCTGGTGGGGCTGAAGAGTGACAAGATATTCCTTCCACCATCTGTTCCAGAACTCATCAGCTAGGAACTGAACTCTTTTCCACTGATTTGTCAACATCTCCTTCATTGTGATGTTGCTGGACATCGGGAGTACCACACTGCATTTTTGCGTGAGAAGAATAGAGGGTGACAAAATGAGAGGATTCTCAGGATTTGAAGAAACTGGTATTAAAGGTCGTGCATTCAAGATAGCTGTGACCTCTGCCAAAAAGGTGGTTAAGATCTCATGAGTGAGCTGGACATGACTGGTTTGCAGTAGCATGCTATCAAGTATGCGTCTTGCCATGCCGATCATACGTTCCCATGCCCCACCCATGTGGAACGAACGGGGAGGGTTGAAAACCCAGGAGCATTTTTGCTCTTGTAGGTAACTTCTTACTCCTTTCTCCTCTGCACTACTCGCTCCCATTTCAATAAATGCACCAATATACTTTGTACCGCAGTCTGAACGCAGCTGTTTTACAGGACCACGCAATGCAAAAAAGCGCCTAAGTGCATTTATCAAGCTAGAAGAACTCTTTCCTTCAACAACTTATATGTGGACTGCCCTCATACACATGCAGGTGAATAGAAGTGCCCAGCGCTTGCTGTTAGCTTGCCCTCCTCGCGTGTGGACACTTCCCATGGGCCGAATACATCCATGCCCACATAGGTGAAAGGGGGTTCCACTTGGAGTCTATCTGCAAGGAGGTCACTCATTAACTGTTCTCCAACCTTGCCTCTAAGCTTCTGGCAAGTAATGCACTTGCTTATTACCTTTCCTATACACCTTTTTTCCCCCTACTAGCTATAGACCGCTTGCCCTGATGGCACCCTCAGTAAAATGTCTTCCCTGATGAGAGACCCTTTCATGGTGGTGGCGTACAAGAAGAGTTGCAATGTGGCTGTCACCTGGTACGATGATAGGATTTTTCTCCTGTAGACTAAGATTTGAATGCTTGAGGTATCCACCGCTAGAAGTAGGCCTCGTTCGTCGACTACAGGATTAAGCTTTATCAGTGGGCTGTGCCGGAAAAGGTCAAGCTTTGCACTGATGCACCTGAGCTCATCTGAATAAGCTTCAAGCTGTATATTCTTGATAATCAGTTCCTCTGCTTCCTCAAGCAGTTGATTGCTCATGGCTTCTTTGCAAATGTGCCACCCCAAACAGGGTGGTTCTCTTAAGCTTGTTACATACTCCACGAGAAGCGAGAAATTTGTTCTTGTTCTTGAGGTCGCAAGAACAAAAAAAAAGTTC
>JBAMHX010000006.1:13706112-13718407 GCA_037177515.1 Pseudomugil tenellus | reverse complement strand
TTGCAGTGATTGCCTCAAAAGGTTGTGCAACAAAATATTAAGTTATGGATACCATCATTTTTGTCCAGGCCTGTTTCTTTAGTTTGTTTTTTTTAAATGACTATGTTAATCAGTAATTCAAAAGTGATGGCTGATTTTGATTATTTAATTTTCAATAAATTTTTATTTTTTGTTACTTTGTAAGTTTTAAGTGATTTCAGTGAGAATTGTGGGGTTTTCCTTCTTTAACTGTGGGGTACCAACAATTTTGTGCACATGTGTAAAAATAGCGCTTAGGAGAATGGATGGACGTGCTTGTCTCTATGTTTTGTTTTCACTTTTCCAGTATTATTTGTATTTCAAACAACAGTTGTTCTGCAAAAGGACAGCAAGACGCTGAACACTAGCTGGACGATCAGCATTCTCTATTTATGTTAAATAGAAATGTGTAAAACATAAACATAAAAGAAGGCGTCCAAGTCCAGTTAGAGATTCCTTTCTCTCTCTTTTTTCTTTTTTTAGAGAAATATAGATTTATATGTAGTATTTATTTAGTGTTTGTTGAACAGTGGTGGTTTTATTTAAATGTGACTTGTTTTCTTTATTTTAAAGCCACATCATTTTCTTATGTTGATTCTTTTTACATGGCTTCAGGATTCATCATAAGTATGATTCATCATCAACAAATCTGCAGCAACTCTTGTGATGCTACCATGGAGCAACATCTCCGAGTTGCCTTGTTAAGTCTATGCCACCAACAACTAAGGCAGGGCTGAAGGGAAAAAGGGGTCCAACCCAGTACAAGCAGGCTGGACCTAATAACGTGTCTGTGGCGTGTATGTGCTTTAGTATTCATCTGTCCTGTTTCGACATTAGCTGGCTTGGGTGGCAGTGTAAGCTAAAATTTACAATTTAACACAAAGCCTGGGAATGTTTGTGCCTTTCATTTCTGAGAAACCTTACAAAGGCTGTACAGAGTAGCAAAAGTGCTGCAGCGGTCAGAGTTTGTCACATGAAATCTGTACAGATGACAAGATCATAGAATGAAGCAGCTGCTGTTGCCTGGAGCATGAAGCTATTTCATATGGTCATTAAGCCATACTTAACTGTGTGTGTGTGTGTGTGTGTGTGTGTGTGTGTGTGTGTGTGTGTGTGTGTGTGTGTGTGTGTGTGTGCGCGCGTGCGTGTGCGTTTTATGTCTTAGGGAACTGAGTACGTGTGTTTATGTGGTGATTTTTTTTTCTGAATCGTAAAATGGCTTTTGTGTTTGACTTTTCTACATGAGTGCTACATTGTGTTAAGCATCTTTCTGTGTATGAAGTGTCATTGTTGCATTATCCGCTTAATTTAGGTTTACACAGCACCCGAGGTTGAGTCCCTAAATGGAGTTTATACAAAAACAATATGTGCAGCTAGTTGGCTTACTTTATTAAGATTCACTCAACATTTAAATTGTGCAAACTTTCAAACCTGCACATCAGTGACTGAAGGGTGTGTGCACATGGGATCCTTTTGGTGTTTTCTGTTTTGGATTGCTCAGCAGAACAGTCAAAGATTGTCTGTTAGTACATTTTCTATGACTTGCTATCATAAACTTTCATTCATGGTTAAAATTATTGTCTTTCGTACTTTTTATGGTATAGCATGCTGTTTTTGTCACGTGAGTGAGGACTAGGGATGTTATGCTCGAGCCGATCTACTCGATCACGTGTCGAGCATGTGACACGGAAGTGTTGCGAACATTGTCTCAGAGTAGGATTCATCATGCCAAAAGTCACGCGAAAGACCAAACAAGGCCTCGTTACGTCATCAGCGCGTATTGAGCAGCCCGTGGGAAATTCACAGGGGTCTGACTTTTTAATCTTTCAATGAATTAAAAGGGATTCCAAGCAATTTGAAGATCTTGGAGTTTATGAGAGGAGGAGAGTTTGCTAGCGATTTTTCTACATTACATTTGGAGAATAGATTTAGGGAAACTATACATAGACAGATTAATATATATACATATAAATATTGATAAGTTTAGAGAGTTTTTGAGAAACTGTAAGAGATTTCCTGTGCGAGTGAAAAGAGGAGGAGGAGACCCGCAGGTCTGCGTACTGCAGCTTTTTAAGATGGCAAAATTATATCTGCACATGCAGCAACATCTGTGCTTTAGGAGCGAGTCTTCTCCAAAGCTGGAGAGGTTTTGTGTCATAAGAGGAGCAACTGAAGCCTAACATCATTGACAAAATACTGTTTTTATATAAAAATGTATGACACATGATAATGTGACAAGAATTTGTCCTATCATATCTTTTGATATAACTGTATAAAATCAGTAGCACAATCGTCCTCTATGTTGCACAATCACCCCTTCCCTTAGACATCTCCATTCCATCTATACCACTCAGCATCAGACCACTACTGTCGTTACAGTTTGGTATACTTTAAATTGCACTATAATTTTGTTAGGCAAAGCAAATTCATTTGTGTAGCACACACTTAACGTGATTCAAAGTGTTTTACAAAACATTAAAACAATAAAACACAAGTATTATTTCAAATTAAAACAAGAAAGGAAAAAAAGCAAATGGCATTTAAAAATACATAAAATCATGTAGATAAACAGTGATAACAATTAAAAATTATTAAAATCATGGTCAATTTCAGATTACGAAAACATAAAAACTTAATATAAAATAAAAATTAATTAAATGCAGCTGAGAACAGGAGGGCTTAAACCTGGTTTTAAATAAGTGTTTCAGCCAATCTGAGACTTTCTGGGAGTTTGTTCCAGACATGTGGAGCGTTGAAGCTGAATGCAGCTTCTTCATGTGTCGTTCTGACTCTGGGAACTTATAGAAATCCAGATCGAAATGACTTCAAGGGTCTGCTAGACTCATTCTGGTCAGAGCTTTTAAAACCAGTAAAAGAACTTTAAAGTCTGTCTTCTGACGGATATTTGTTACCTAAACAAATGTTACCAAACACCTCCAGCTTTTTATTTATATGAACAGAAAATAAATATTTACTATAAATACTATAATCCCTTATTGAACATATATTCCAAGGTAAGACAAGAATGACAGCTCTGAAGGGTCAAAGCTGTTTCACAAGGCCTCGGTTACACCATCCCTAATGAGGACCCAAATGTAATCTCAGGAGGCAGGTGGAATATAAAAAAACTTGTTTTCAATAACTGAAGATCACTGGAGGAGAACCCAGGCAGCAGCAAGACAGAAAGCAACAAACCACAACTAACTAAAGACTACCAAAAACCTAATACACCAAAGTGAAAACTAATGAACCGACAAACACAACAGAAGCCAAAAGGACTTAAATACAACTAAACTAAACTACACACAGGTGAACACAATGAGCAATCAAACCCAGATGAACTAATAGAAAGTAAAGCTGAAACAGAAATACAGCGCAAAACTACAAAATAACAGCCGTGCATTGAAACAAAAGAAAAAAGCGAACAAACTTTTAATGGGTTTCTTGTTCTAAACTGCAAAGGTTATAATGGTATTAACTTCATCTATTCTGAGCTAAAACTCCTAAAAAATGCATGTTTCTTTTTGTTATTCTTTAAATCATCCCTACTTGTAATTTATTTTCTACTAACCAAAGGATTGATTGTCCTCTCTTAACGTTTTGTCTGGGGAGATGGTTCGAGAAACATAATCAGACTATTTTAATTAAAGAGGTTACAGTGCAGGAGGAAGAAGACAACGACAAGGTGAAGGGAGGAGGGGATGGAGGCAGATAAGGGTTGATGAAGGGGAAAGGTTGGCAAGCGGAAAACCACTTAAATCCCTTTCTTATTAACTTTAACACACAAACTGCCTTCATCAATGCGACCTCTCCGTCTCAGACGGTCCATCTGGTTACTACAAAAACTAGCCTCTGCGTCTGTGCTGTGTGCCTTCATCTTGCAGATGATGATGAACAGCTGCAGTGCTGACTCCTTTGCTCATATAATCAATTAAGTAGTGTGCATTTCTATGCTCCATCTCATTAGTGTGTCATTCAAACAGGGAATTAAACTGTAATGTAATGATGAAGTTAACGTTTTAACTAAATGGGCAACCCCATTCTTGCTAAATTATCCACTCATCTTGTATTGGAAACAGATCGGGACTGCAAATAGGTCAGTCCTGTACTCCATATCTTTCATTCTGCTGCCATATCTTTGCATTGCTCAAAGACTTCTTCTATCATTCTTGCTTATGTTTTGGCTTGATGCATAATCAATCAAAATCTTAAGCAACATTTCAGTATCTGAAAGTAATTTGGAGCCATTGTGCAGCACGATTTGACGATGACTGCTTGAGTGGGTGACTGTAGCAATATCTGCGTATTCCCATAGAATCCTAGTGATGCGTAAAATTAATGCAACCCTGTTCCTCCACCAAGTGGCATGTACAGCTGCTAGGAGAAAAGAGGGGCCAATGTTCTCATCTGTTGGCATTCCACGATAACAAGACAGTATAATCAAGGAGAGAGTAGTCGACCATTGTTATGCAAGTGAGACGTTGTCTAGAAAGGCTTGGAAACCTTCCCAGGTTCCATTGCTGTCATAGTGTTTCAACTGCTTGGATCAAGTGACCACAGGGTTTGTGCAACAGCCGAACGAGCCACAAAGTCCAGATTTTTCTTTTCTTATGCCTTTTTTTTATTAGCAGGATCAAGTGTTCATGTTTGCCTGCACAGAGTTTGAGGCACAAGAGGAGAAAAGGATATGATAGTAACTCACTATTATAGCTTTGGAGGTTAATGAAGGTATCATTCAGCAAATTAATACCAAGTGACGAAAGCCGGACCACATTACACTCTCCTGCTAATGGATCCCAGCAATTATCTGATGAATAAATGTGTATCAGTGTCTATCTCTGTTTTTTTTTTTTAATTTTTTAAACTTTTTTCCCTCTTATCTTTCATCTCTTCTGCCTCTCAACCTCTGTAGTTTTCCCCACCTCTTCCAGTCTCAGTCATTTCCCACATGTCGCTCTCCTCTTTACACCCTTACTCGCTCTCATCTTCACAACTTTATATCCTCACTTATCCAAATTGTTTTGTTTTTTGTCCTCTTCTCACAGTTCCACTGAGGTGTAACAAAATGTCACAGAAGAAGATATTCCTGGCCCTCATACTTATCTGTGCTGTCAGTCTTCTGGTGCACCATGGAGGCCACTTTAACTGGTGAGTAATTAAAATACATGTAAAATATGTGAACATGCACACAGACATGCGTCTGCTGTCTGAAAATGCTCTATGAAGCTAATTACTGTGAGGTTTTGACAACAGTAGCTTGTGTAGTTTCCTTTCAAAGTGAAAGGTATTATAGATCCTGTGACAAGCCTTTCAGTATCAGTCTACTGCCATTTTGGTCCAATAACAAATGAGAAAGTACCTCCGTTCTGTTACTTAAAGCTTCTTTTTTGTTACTTTCATTCTTTATTTAATGTCTCTGTTCACATAAACTGTAATCATCTATATTGATTTACACTAAATACACTGCATAATCAATCTTTTATTATCATTTAAGAGCATATAAAGTTTATTGGATGGGATGTTTCTCCCAATGTGTGGTACCATCCTGATCACTGCTTCATTCTTCAGCCAGAGAAGCGTAAAAAGTTAAAAATATTTCACGTTTTAATATAAACATTGTTCTTATTCTCAGATGTGTTGTTCTTATTCTCAGATGTAAGTCGATTTGGAGAAAAGCGTCTGCTAAATGACTGTAATGTAAACTATTGTGTAATGAAAGAAAATGAGTAATAATTGTGGGTTTGTTTTTGTTTTTTTTTACCGATGTGAATAATGTCTACCCTCTTTTACAATGTAATTTATGGTTGAAATGTATTTAAACAATTGTCCAGGAAGAACTAAAACCAAAACTGTGCACACAGGTTATGTGAACTCCTCACCTTGTGGCACTTCCATAACATTTGTATTGGATTATGGTCAAAGTGGTCTGATAGGGTGGACACATTACCAGTTTCAGGATTATTATAATTCATTATATACTATAATGAGTGAATATTTAGCTATTGCTATTAACATTGGCCATGTAACTATTGGCAACAAACCTGTGTCTGAGGTGCTGTTTGAAGAGAACTTGTTGAGTAATTTGCTTCCTACATTGCAGGACCTGCGATGTGACTACTGCCCACACGTACACTGCAATGATAATAAACAATATATTGCGCAGCTCTAATGTAGCCTTTTTTAAACAATCAGTAATGTAGTATTTCAGATATGTAATGAAATGGTGCAAAGTTGTGCTTGAAATGGTGCTTTTGCTCCCAAGGCATTGTTTCATTGTGTATGAAACACCCTAATAAAAAGCAAAACACAAAGCACATTCATCTCAGCCTGATGTGGACATGGTTCTAATTTAAGTCACAATGTTTCTGAAGAAGAAAACTCTTGGGAACCCCCCTTTGCTTTTTTTTTGGGGGGGGGGGGGGGGGGACTAAACCCTGCTTGGGGAATTCTTCTCCAGGTTTTTTCCCCACCTACCCCTGCTTCTTCAAAAAGTTTTTTTTTGACCTTTTCCCCTCCCCCCCCTGGCAAAAAGACCCCTTTCTCCCCCCTCCTCCCTTTCTTTTTTTTTTGTTTTGGTGCGCGCAATGAACCCTGATTGGGGAAGTCTGCTCCAGATTTGTGCCTCATATAATCCTGATTACTTAAAAGATGTTTGTGTGACATTTTCTACTCTACACCTCACTATCTTCATTAGCTGTGAAATCATATGTCTAGTTTAGCAATTTTATATAAAGTAACATTTATAAAAACTAACATTGCTTCAAATGTTTTTTTTTTCTTTATCACTACCATAGGACCATGGAGGCCTTCCATCTTGGATGTACGCCTCTTCGCTCTCACCCTGCCCCAGGCCTGAAACCAAAGCATACCAACATTGTTTTCCTTAAGACCCACAAAACAGCCAGTACCACCATGCAGAACCTGCTGTTTCGCTTTGCGGAGAACAACAACCTAACAGTTGGATTGCCTGTACAAGCCTGTGGTCATCAGTTCTGCTACCCACGGTCCTTCGCCTCTCAGCTGGTCCATCCACACACACTACCAGCCAACATCATCACCAACCACATGCGCTTCAATAAAACAGCGCTAAAACGTTTGATGCCAAACGATACCACTTATATCACTATCCTTAGAGAGCCAGCCTCCATGTTTGAGTCCTTGTTTAGTTACTACAGTCACCATTGTCCGAGCTTCAAAAGGGTCCCTAATGGCTCCCTGGAGGCTTTCTTAAAGGAACCCTACCGCTATTACAGGTCAGAAGAAGATGAGTCCGCATATGCACACAACACTTTGACTTTCGATTTGGGTGGAAAGAATGATCCACCAGCCACAGATGTGTTGTACGCAAAAGCCTTTGCAGCAGAGGTGGAGCAAGTCTTTTCCTTGGTGATGATTTCTGAGTATTTTGATGAATCTCTTGTTCTTCTTCGCCATCTCCTTTCTTGGGATTTGGATGACATCCTTTATGTCAAACTCAACATGCGGACAAATAATTCTAAGACGAGCCTTTCTCCGTCTCTTTCTGCAAAAATCCGTGCCTGGAATTCCATTGATGCATATCTATATGACCACTTTAATGCCACATTGTGGCGTAAACTGTCAGATCTTGGTATGAACTGTGTAACAAGGGAGGTCCGATTCCTTCAGCAGGCTCAGGAGAAGCTGATGAAGACATGTTTCGGTGGCCAGGAGCCGATTTTCCGCTCAGGTGCCGAGATAAAAAACAAGGATCTTCGCCCCTGGAAGCCCAATGAAAAAGTGGACATAGTCGGTTACGACCTCCCGGGAAATATTAGCCATGAGGTACAGGAACATTGCCTCAAGCACATCATGCCAGAGGTCTCATACACACAGATGCTTCTTAATTCCGAGACATTGCGGCACCGTCAAAACTTTTCAAAACGGAATCCACAGAAGTCCCACTCACTCCAGCCTCCCATACGCACAACCCTGCCTCGTCATTCTCAGGTTTACCGAAGCCAGTCACTATCCACTAATTTACAAGGTACTACATCAAGAAAGGGGTACAAATCCACCCCAAAGCCTACTGGACAAAACACAAAGTTAGAACCTAAATCTACAAATACCAAGGCCTGACGGAAAGAGAACATCGAATATAGTATGAGTGCCCAAAAGATTGTATTGCGCTACCCGACCTCTACTTTGAGCCAATAATAGGTGGTTGATGGGTAACTGTGTGGTGGTTCTTGGGGAAAAGTGGTTATTATTATGTTTTTTTTTACTTTTTCCTTAAAAAAACAAAACAAGTAAAAAAAATGGATCAAACGAATAGAGAAAAAGGGTCAAATATATACCTGGACTTGATCTTGAATTTATTCCTCCCTGGTCTGTGAAACATTATCAGGGATGGAAATCTCAAAGGCATGAAACTATAAGTTGGCCTCTGTGCTCACTTCTGCTTGCCGACAACATTGGGTAGAAGTGGGATTCAGGTGAAAGTGATTCTTTAAAGGAAATCTACAGTGGTGTGCTTAGAAGTGGTGATATTAGGTTTATTGTAAGCCACAGAGTTTTCTTTGTGTATCTGATTGAAACGTATAATGTTACTTGCTTTTATTTACTGTTTCTTGAGCTCTGTTTCACTCTCTTATATACGAGATGGAAAGTCCTTAAAAGCCTTAATGAAACAAAGGGATCATCTGTCAGGCCTTGAAAGACGGACATTAAGTTCACCTCTAACTGTTTAAAAAAACAGCACAAGACCAACTTTTTTTGTAGAGCAGGGCTCACCAACCCCTCACCAGCACTATCCTGAAGGTTTCAGATGCTTCCCTGCAGGCCTTTATTCAAATGAAATACATTTCCCACGCAGCTAGTCCAGTTCTTCACAATCTGTTAACAGTTGATTGATTTCAGTCCAAAAAAAAAGAAATCAATTAGTTGATACAAAAATTTAGTATTGAATTAAATAAGACATTTGCAACTGTGCTTATACCAATATTTTCATTTTAATGGATTTCCTGCATGCAACAGACTTGCAGCAGCTGCAGACAGACAAGAACAAGAACATGCTCCTCTCACTAACAGCTGAACACATGAACACATGAATACACAGCAGCTGCTGCAGTTGTTGCAGCATTTTATTCTAAGAGCTTCAGACTGTGAACACTTCATCACACTCAGTCACTCTCACTTCAGCTCTTGTAAGGAAAGAAACACAATGTATTTCATGTACCGCTGTCGCTTAGGCTAAACATTTGGGAAGATAACTAGTTTGCTGACTTGACCTTAAACTTTAAATCGGAGACAGTATCGGAGTGCTGATAAGAGCAGCTAACATCAAAGAATATGTATTTTTTTTAAAAAAAAAAAAACTGTGTAACTGTGCAGACTTAGTTGCCAGATAGAAAAGAAAAAAAACCTCACATGATCACGAGGCCCCCACTTGCACAGTCTGTTTTCATACTTAAAATCAAGATCAAACTAGCTTTTGCCCTTCTGCTCCACAGGACGTTTCCCCAGCTACTGCTGCTGCATTTTAAAGCAAGGAATCAACTTTATCAGTCTGCTGGAGATATTTGATAGGCAATAAAATTCACATTGTACAGAAAGAGCTGCCATCCACTGCATTTATTATTTACTGCAGGTTAATACTGACTTTAAACATTGAAAGCAACTTGAATTAGTGTTTGCATATTCAGTGGAAACTAATACTGTAAATGAAGAAGAGCTTTGCTAGTAAAAAGTGTTTCCAGCTTTTTTATCTTTGTAATATCGGAAATCACATCAAGCCTGCTGACATTTTATGTTTCTGCACTCATCTGCTTCTGATGACCACATCCCCTTATAGAGACTTCATAGTGAATGCAAGGTTTCTGGGGTACAAGATTACTTGTTGCTATGTGAACGGCATAGATTTATTAACCAACTAGCAAGCCCCCCGAGCACATAGTGACTCACACAAAAAACATAAAGCAGCTAAGCAGGACAAAAAGTTGAAGCCTGTGGGTCAGAGTGTTTGAATATTTAATGGTATCCTCTCACAGAAATTCCTATGGCTCTAAGGTTACATAGCTGTACGTTTTCATCAAGGATGTTTGACAGCGTGAGCTCTGCTTGTTGGGAATCCCGAAGCCCAGGATGAAAATTTGATTTGTAAATTGTTTGAAGCATTATGAGGCATATTAGCCTTGTGGATTGGATCGGATCTAAAACCATCAAGCATTTTTTCTCCGCTGTGATTCTTTTTAAATTTAATCTGCTGATATAAAAGGTTTTTGTCTGTCTTTGGTGATCAGTGGGCATTACTGCAAACCCTAACTAAATCTGTGAAAATGCGACAGTATGTTTTGAGCCATTAAATGAGTCTGTCTGCTTTTTTTGTTTTTCTTTTCCTTTAAAGCCACAGGGTTTACTGTAGCGGGAACTACGACCAGAAGTTTTGTACTTTGTGGGGTATTTATATGTCAATACACTTGGAGTTGATCAAAATTTGTATATAAAGAAAATACAGTTACAAAATTTTAAAGGACTGCAGTCAGGAATAAATTCCCAAATATGTTAATGTGTGAAAAAAAGATGTTATGAAAGTTTATTTATTATTTATTATCAGGACTTTAAGAGTCTCATTGCTGTACTATATTTAACCTTTATTTTTAATGAAATACTAGAGAAAGTTGCTTTTTTTATTGAACTACTGGACCATCGTATGCACTATGTACCACTACAAGAAGGGAGGATGGAACAAGGCATACGGCAGCAGCATAAAATATTCAGAATGTACGCATTTTACATAATGCACAGCTACAAAACCCTCTTCTAAAAACCGCATATTTAAACAAGTGCAGCTGCTTTCAAATTAATCTTTCACTCAGCAGCACTTAGTGCTCAACCACACAATGATTTTGTGGTTTAAGTCGATCATGCTGTTGCTTAGAAAAAGAAAAAAAGCACTGCTGTTATGACAGGAACAGAAAGTGGAGAAGGTAATAAAGAATATGACTGCGGTACAGAATTTAATATGTGATTTAAAGTGATTTTATGTGAAGATGTAGATAAAACAAAAATGTCTTCTTGGATTTTATTTATTGAATAATGGTTGAATGTGTTCAACTTAGTGAAATTTGGACAAGATATGTAACATAGTAATAACATGAGGCTGTATTTATCCTACTTTCAACCAATTTGATGGTTTTGGGGTGGTGGGGAGGGGTGTTAGTTCCCTATCCAGACCGCCAGTCTGTAATACTGAAGGCATTTATCATTAAAACAGCTTACACCTATACTCATGTAGTTTTCAGGAAGCCTTTTTAAAATATGTGTAAATACTGCCTTCATACAGGGGACTATTTTCAGCTGTGGGTTACTATAATTGCTTGAGGGGACACTTCTCCTATGCCATGTGACTGCAGTTTTTTCTCAAATTCTGAAAAACAAAAGACTTTGCACAGATGATCGTTGTATTATCATTTTCATACTAGCATCATTGTGGGATTTTATTTATAGTCAATGAAAACATACATCACTATTGTTATCTTTTAAAGTAGCTGGCAGCTGTGGTTGATTTTCAGCAATATGATGATTAGTATGAATGTGCATGTGTCAGAAATGTTGTACAGTATAATGAAACATCTGAGTTCCTTCATGTCTGGATCTTTCTTAAAATAATGGGAAGTGAAAATGTTGTGAAATGAAAACACAGATTATTCTGTATGTATGCATAAGTGTGTGTGAAACTACTGAAGCATTGATGCAGAGTTTTTTACATGAATAAAATGATTCATTGGGAAATAATTGTGCTGCCTATAAAACAAGTTTAATTCAAAATTACCCTTTTCATTGCAAAATGTTATTCTGCTCACAAAGATGAACTAGGTAAAGTCAGTCACTTAAAATGACTTGTTTCTCTTACGTTTTGTTTCCACATTTAGTTTCATCGTGTGTGCTATAGATCATTGTTTCTTAATCCTGGTTCTCAAGTACCGCTGCGGAAGACACTGTGCGATATTTTTGTCGTGGATAGTCAGCGCCCGCTCAAACTGTACGAGTGAATCGCAAACGTCAAAAGTTAGCAGCTTGCATTTTATGTCCTAAGACTAGACGACCCGATGATCGGGCGCGACCTGAGTGCTCACACTGTACGTCTGCACACGGCGCGTCAGACTCTTGTATCCAGAAGCCCGAACCGAAGAAGGAGAATAATCCGGAAGTGGAGAGACGCTCTGAGAAGAAAGGGATGGTTAAACTTTGTTTGAGCATGCGCAATGTGAGAGATAACGTCAAATCGGCTCGTGGCGCTGCTTCTACAGTGCGATGT